>LGRX02016531.1:0-20162 GCA_001247695.2 Cymbomonas tetramitiformis
CCATTGTGCCCGAGGCTCGCCCCACTCTCACGGCCTCTGTCAGCAAATTCCTGCCATTGTGCCCGAGTGGCCCCAACATTGCCTCTGCTGCGATCAGCTGTCGCGATGCTTCGAGTCACTCCCCACCATTGCAGCCCCATCTAAGGCTTCTTCCTCCATTTGGATCACTCCAGTGGTTAGCCTCTGGACTTCATCGAGCAGCAGCCTATAGGCACTGTGCATCCTGTCATTCCGCAAGAGGAGAGCAAGGATGAGGTCGCATGCGCCTGGAGCACATTGATGAGACACGCGCAAAGACGGAAGGGCTAGAGCGCCCTGTGCACGCATTTGTGCTCCTCTCTCTTAAAGGCTCCATGCATCCTGCCCACCAAAGCCTCAGCTGAATCTCCAGCCTTCAATGCTCGTCTCCAGTCTGTATTGCCCGCAGCTCCCCCTCCCCCGTTTCTGGGCCTTCCCCTGTACACCAGCTGAGTCCCAGCTAAAGCAGCGAAGGTGTGGCTCTGCTTGCAGTTGTTCCTGATCTTGCTTATGCAACGCTGGGTGTGTGCAGATGGGGCACTGGGACCCCGTCACGAGACAGCCCGTCAAGCCTGAGCACTGTGTCTCCAACAATGCTCTTCGATCCGCCACGCAGGTGAGAAATCGTGTGAGTTGATTCCCAAAGAATCCGGACATCATTCAAGGCCATGTGTACCAGCTCACAAGTATGGCCCCTTGCGATTTGGTATTTGGACGCCATCAGTTTCCTATGTCTTGCAATGCGCAAGCCATTGTGATCATGGACCTTTGGCGCTTGACAGTTACGTGTACGTGTGCTATTTGGAAGGCTGCTGACACGTGGCTTTTACTGCAAGGGTTGACACCGTTCCGTTTGAGTGACCGCAGGCTTACTTAGATGCTCATGGGTGGGCCTGGGCCGACTGCGCCGGTGAACTTGCCCAATGAGGACCATTTAGTTGACTTGCACTCAATTTCTACCTGCGTTGTGTTTCTTGCGTCACCACCCTCGTTGCATCACTGCCCTGTCATCACACATTGATGTTTTTCTGGGCTTAGGCATATGTTCCCTTGTGAGAATAAGGGGATATTGAGAAGAATTTGAAATTCGGAACATTGAAATTTGGATGGCATTGAAGTGGATACAAGGGTAAATGAAGCGATATGTGCCTTACAAACTTTTGGGTAAGCGATATGTCTCCTTACAAGAGTTGGGGCGAAGTTGATTAAGGTAGCCGAAATCCCGGTTCGACATAATTAGAGATTAAAAAGTTAGGCCCACATTTCGAATTGAAAGCCCTTCAAAATATTATGAATGTCCTTCTTACTTCCTTCATCGCATTTCTGGGATGTCTCACTATAAGTACACTAAAAGCATTAACTTGCTATATGTACATTATTGCAGAGCTTATATAATCATTTTTTACATGTTTTTTGTTAGTATGTTAATGTAAAACATGCTTATATAATATTTTAGCCATTAGATTATCTAGTATGAGCCCCTAAATTTTCATTGGTTGAATACTCAATATTTGGGTCCGGATCTCCCATCATTATTTTCGATAATATAAAGGATTTGAATCCAATCCTACACCATTTGTAATTCGTGAGAAATGACTTGACAGCTCTTGTTGCTGCATTGTATGTATTTAAGGCCAGTGTGCCTACACAATATACAATCCGATACGAGATATACAATGCATGGTGGTAAGCCAGAGTGAATACTATAACAGTCCGATAAGAGCCTCAGCATGCATTGCTCTGGTCATGATGTAGTGAAAATGCAGACAAATTAATTTGGTGATAAAATCGAGAAATGCAGTCATGTAAGGCAAACAAATTCAAGTTCCTCCGACCACAAAAAGAAGAGTCTCATGTACATCCAGTTTTCAAGAGATCGACCAACCACTCAATTCACATGTAAATTAAAGAGTAATCAATGCCCTTATCCATACACCCATACCATAGAAGTGGGGGGGGAAACATGTAGTGTACAAGAACAGTTCCTGTCTAGGTAGGTATTGCCAAGTAACAAAGGGAAAAGCTAAACTTATTAGAGGGTCAACAGTATGCCAAGTACAGCATCCAAATACTACTGCAAATTTCTGGTGGAACTTTTATGGAGTTTCCTTTCGGTACATCTTTGCCGTGATACTGCTATTGCTCAGCACTATGATTCAACTGGATAAGGATATATCCAGGCAAGATACGGGCCTGTGGAAGCCGTTGGCAGGTTTGCTGGAGCTGTATGCTGGTGTGCCCTCAAACGATTTTGCTTAAACATTCCTGGCAAGAGGGGTGGTGAGGGGGCAGATGGGAGCAGACTTGTTGCCTGTCCTGAGCTCTTAGATGAAGAAAGACTGTGGGAATTTCTGCATGAGGATCCAAACCTGCAGTTTCCATGGATAAAATATCTGCAAACTTCTCTTTTGGTGCTCACAGGTGCTTGTGTAGAACTGCCGTGACGGTAGAGCGGAATAGGTTCTAAAGAAATATGCGGCAGACTGGCTGCAGCAGCAGGAGAAAACCCTTCTGATAAACAACTGTTATCCGGGAGGGGCGGGGACATCCTCAAAACGCTGAAAGTCCGCCAGTCTTCACAATCGCTATCGATCAGTACCGTGTCTCTTCCAGAATGGGAGGCAACTTCCTCGTCCCGCTCTAGAATTGGAATCCTCACGTTGCTTTGCACATCCTCCTCGGTGGAAGAAGGCAGAGTCTCCTCCTCCTCCTCTTTGAGTTGCGATGCTTCTGCCATCCTGAGCCACCTTTCTCTGAATGACAGGCTGTAATCTACGGGCGTGGGCAAGGGGCAGTCGAGCTTCTTCTGGGAGCAAGCCTTGTCGGAGGAGTGGCTATTTTGAAGCTTTTGCATGCACGGAGAGGTGCTACCGTCACACGCTGTGACTGAGGAGGAAGATCCCAATTCCCCGGCCGTATCTCCACGAGAAGGCGCTGCAACTTGAGAAACGTGAACCGTCTCTGAGTTGGAATCCTCCGAGTTGGAAGAATTTTCCAGGCACGTAGCGGGAGAATGCTGTGACGGGAGCGGCGGAGTGTCCTTCTGATTTGAACTTGCAGGAGCTGCAGCACTAACTTCTTGAACCTTGAACTCCTCCTCACCTTCGGGTTCCGGAGAAGTGAGTGTTGCATCTGGTTCAATCATCCGCGGTTTCGCTGTCTCCCTATCATAGTGATCTGGCCCAGGGAACTCGGCGGAACCATCTGCTTCAGCTACTTCACTGCGTTCGGATAGCTCACTGTTGTTCAATTGATCAGCGGTCTGCTGAGCCTGCTGACAACTTTCCGCTTGTGACTGAGGCTCTGCTGACCCCTTCAAACGCACGACTACTGCTGCGTCGGCCACCTCACTTAGCTCGGCCGTCTCACTGGTTTCCGCAGCCTCACTTCTTTCAGTTGCGTCAAGGGTCACGCAGGAATCTTTTATCTGAGAATGGCCATCACATTGCCGCTTGCCTGGTTGATTGACGGAAGACCCCAAGACTCCTGCCTGCAACTTTTTCAGCACCTGCAGAAAACCGCACATGGAAGATGCGTCAAGTACGACATGGTGTGTTCCGTATGGCACAAGCTTGCAAGAGAGCGAGGAAAACGAACTTCACAGCAGGTGGATAGCTCGATCTGGGGCGAGAAAGACTTCCGTAACTATACCTTCTTCGCCACCTTTGCAGACACATCAACGCGCTCAGCGCCACGAATAGCAAGCTGCAGAGCGTTTTCATCGTTTGCCTCAATTGCCTCGCGAAGCGCTGTACGAGCGGTATCCTCAGCTAACAGCGTTGCGGCAAGGTGCTCAGCCTCTCTGATCATGGCGCTCATATTTTTATTTTTGTAAAAAGGTTTCCAGTAGCCACTGTGCACCCTGTGCAACAAGGAGCGCAACTTGCTCAAATCTTTTTTCTCCAAGGCGAGCGCCATTTCTTTCTGAGCGTCCAGAACGATTCTCTCAACAAGTGCGGTCTTGTTCTGCATTTCTTCGAGGGAAGGCTGAAGCTGACCACACTTTTCGGCAACCTGCTTGATCCTCTTCCCTACTTCTTCTGCCTGCTGTCGAGCACTTTCCAGTGCCTGCGCCTGCTGCTCTTCACTTCGACTCTTGCCTGTAGAAAGACAGCACTCTGAATTGGCATAAAGTTCCTGGAAACGAGCACGGTAAAACCGTGAAGAGTAGAAAAGACTTGAGCAGGACGGCAGGCTGTAAACAGAAAACAGTATCTGTTCCAAGTGTCCCTTACGCTTGATACACGAAGCGCGTACAAACTGGCAGAGGAAAAGTGGTTCCCTTGTAATTGTAGGTTATCGGACTCCCCAACTTTGCTCGAGCGCAGGCGAGCGTGGAAGGCCACTCACACGTTTCAAGTGAAGTCGCAGACAAGCCTCAACCCGGAAAAGATCGGATATGCAAACATCTAAGATATATACCTTCGAGGTCGTCAACCACGTCATCCGTAAGTTGGCGCAACACCGCTTCCACTTCACATACTGCAGACATTTCATCAAATCTTTCGTCAACACGCCATTCGCTCATGCTACTGACGGAACACACTTCGCTGAAGACGCTGCTCGTGTCGCTGCTGGCGTCCCCACCGCGTCGCTTCTCTTTCTTGTTGGTTTTCTTCGTTTTAGGCTTGTGTTTATGTTTGACTCTCTCATTTTCCTCTTCGAGCAATAGCAACGCGGCCATATGTTCGGCGTCTTCCGCGCTTCGAGGCGGCCCTTCGACTTTTACTTTTGGAGTCGCAATTCGCTTAGCTCGTGCGTTCCGGAGCCTCGTTTGCGCTGCACAAAACAGGGTTGCAAGTCAGTGTAACGATCACAAGTTTCTTCCTGCTCAGTTCCCCAGATAGTTTTGTTGAAGTCCTGCTGCCAAAAGCCTTGCCGGAAACATTTTTCAGTCTCTGAAGAATGAAAGGGACGGTGCGTGTTACGGTACGGACGGAAACTGCACTTGTGCGAAAGCGCAGTGCACTGGCGGCATTAACACAGTTGCGCTTCCGTACCAGTTTGAAAATTGTTACAAGGGAGGGCGGAAGTCTCTGTATCGCTTTCTCTTACCATCTTGCTTCACGACGTGTCCTGCCTGCACGATTATTTGCTGTTGAGCGAATCTGGCAGTTTCAGCAGCCATGGGAACCCCTTGTTCCGCAGCTTTGAGACACCACCGGGCAGCTTCAACCCAATTCTTCGCAACTCCGCGGCCCATTGTGTACGAGAGACCCACATAATTCTGCGCTTCCGCGTTGCCCTGCTCCGCAGCAGCGAGAGTCCAGCGAAAAGCTCTCTTGTCGTCCTGCCAGAGAACATCCGAAACTACACTTACCGCGCGATGCGAGAATGGAAATACGAAAGAAATTAAGAAAAAGTCGCCTTTAGCCCTTAACCGGTTTCCGCACAACCAGTCTCCGGAAGAAGCACCAAAATCGCTGGAAGCTTAAGCTTCGAAGGGCACGCGAAACACTTTTTTGAGCACATATTTTGGCAAGCCCTCATCAAACGGAAACAACGCATGCCATTACCTTGGTCACTCCGATCCCATTGTAGTAACAGTTGCCCAGCCTGAACTGCGCCAACGGGTGACCCTTTTCCGCGGTTTTTCTGTAAAGGGACGCAGCTCGCTCTAGATCCTTGCAGACTGTGCCAGTTCCGTTTTCAAGGATACTGGCAAGGGAGAAGAGAGAAGCAAGGTCTCCCTGCTCCAGCAGCAATAAGTTTGGAGTGAGTGAAACGTCAAATAACCCTCAACAGGTGCGAAAAGAAAGCCCGCGGGCGAATCAATCTCTCCGAAAGTGCACAAGAAGGACTGTTCAAGCCATACTTAATTAGCGACGTTGCTGCATATCCTCTCTCACTCTGAAGGGAAACTATCCTAAATTTGTTCTCGGAATATCAATATTAAAGTGCTTTTGAAGTAAGGTTTAACCTGTTCTCCAGCCTGGCTAAACCACCGCACTGCTTCCGCCCAGTCTTGCTCCAAACCCTTTCCTTGGGCATAACATAAAGCAACTTGATGCTGAGATTGAGGATGGCCAAGCTCTGCACTTCTTTTATACCAGCCAGCAGCTTCCTCTATCAGCTGTGGAACGCCCTCCCCACGACTGTAGCAGTTGGCGAGTTTGTGTTGCGCCTCGGCCAAACCAGACTCTGCCGCTCTCCGGTACCTGGGAGCACCACGCCAGCAATCCTTGAGCCACAAAATAATATAATTGCTGTGAGGTTGTAAGGGCTCAGCAAGAGACTTTTATCATCGATTATTGAGAGAACCCACCAGTACACAGCGGTTTGCCACTTGGAGTCAACACCAGTGCCTTCCGCGTAGCAAGTACCAAGTAGGAGCTGGGCCTCAAGGGATCCTTGTTCAGCAGAAATGGTTAACCAGCGTACCGCCTCTTGTTCGTTTTTGGTAATGCCATGTTTACCGTCTTTGAGGGCGTGTGCAAGAAGTAACTGTGAGTCAGTATTTCCCTGTTCAGATTTCTTCAGTAAGTCGTTGTATTCCATGATGGGGGAAAATCGGCGTCAACACAAGAGAATCGAGAAGTGCATTCTCATATCCGTGACCAAAACATTATGCTAACACTCCACATCAGGTCACCTACCCTCGAATAAAAACACAGTAGACTTCGCAAAGGAGGACATAAAAATCACAAACTGTTTTTTGCTGTTTTGATGACGTGACATGACATCATCATCTCATGACATGACATGACATCATCATCACATATGACATCCATCAGATCATGATCATCAGAGATCGGACCATCGCATCGCATCGGGGCATCGCAAACACGCAAAGATCGCATCGCATGTTGGGATGTTCGCATCGCATCACATCGCAAGATCGCATCGCATCGCATCGCATCGCATCGCATCGCATCGCATCGCATCGCATCGCATCGCATCGCACCGCATCGCATCGCATCGCATCGCATCGCATGCGAGAAGACCCAGTCAGTAAACAGACAGGTCAAACAGGAAGCACTGCAACGCTCAGGGTTTCGCACTCAGAATCTCTCTCTCAACATACAGAGATATAATATATATAGTTCTAGTATGCTGAGTGTGATGCCGGAAATGAGCTAGTGTGTGCTCTGTCTCATGTGACAACCGAACTCGATCAGAGGAGATGACAATCAGGTCAGTGAGAACACACTATTCGATGAAAATGACATTATCATATGTCATTTTTGGATTTATATATATTTCAAAAAAATCGGGGTTTAGTGATATTTATGCGCGAAATAGGGATACATAAAGGCAACACGGTAGAAAAGTGCAGTATGCGTACAATGAAAACACCGAAATATGCATACATGTATCATTCTTTATTCAAATGTTTACGAGTAGAGTTCTTTTCACCCTATACCGTCGAGGCATGACTGATACTATCAGTCAGGGCGGTCGACAAATCCTACTATTTTATTCATCATTATCATCTGCGTCATCTTCATCTAATGCGTCTTCCTCAGATTCGGCAGTGGCCGCTTCCTTGCCCTTCGCCGTCGGTTCGCTCTTCTGTTTTGGCTTCGTCTCGGCCGTTTGATCGGGCTCGGCGTCGAAATTGGTCAGCCGTTGCTGCGCAGAGCTGACCATGAACTGGTCGTGGTCGAAGCCGATCGCGTTCATACCACACCTCATGGCGGCCATGGACGTCGAGCCGACGCCGCAGCAAGCGTCGAGAATCCAGTTGAGTGGATGGCCGTTCTCATCCACCTTGCCTGGATTGTCACCGAGCATGTGGCACTGGATCAGCTCCATCAACAGTGCTAGGGGTTTCTGATGGTTATTCACGACTTTGCCCTCGCGTTTGAACATCTGGTGCACAACCGGGAAGCCGCGCAAAAGTGACGCGCGGCTGTAACGTTCACCTTCCCCCAGATCAAAGTTGAACATCCACTCAGGCTTTTTAGAAGACTGCCCCTGGGCATCGCATTTTACATGGTACCCCAGGACGCCACATTCAACGTCATTGTAGCGTACGGACTTGTTGGGGTTCATGTGCACGTTCGCCTTGTGCCAGAAGAACCGCTCCGCGCGGCCGGAGCAGTAATTGTCAATCACCTCCAGGAAATCGTTTTGTTGGGCGAAACCGCAAAAAATAGCGACTGTCCATGCCGGGGAGGTGGTCTTGGCGTTGAAAGACTCCAGGAACGGTTGCACCTCCTTCTTGGTCATCGCGTCGGGAGTCTTCTCCTTGTCAAGTTCGTAATTGCAGTCGATGATCGTCCCCGTGAAGGGCAGTCTCGGGACGTCCTTCATATCGGTCATGCTGCCCTTGACGATCTTCCAACGAGGTAGCATCGGCACGTTCTCCTGATGTGTGGGCTCGTCGTTCTCCAGACCTGCCTCTCCTGGAACCTTAGCCTCCGGCCCGTCGGTCCGCGCCTCCCGATAGAGTTTGATGTCGACTTTCACCTCGATCTGTTGCAAGCCTTGGATGTGAGCCGCGCTTGGTGCCTGCGCTTCTTTGAGATTTGCCCGCGCGTTCTCGACGTAATTCAAGATCGCGTGCGGAACTTCCCCAACCCCCCCCCGGCGCGCTCCCCCCTGAGTTGAAGGTAAGCAGCCGATCAACGACTCGATTTTCTCTTGGGAGCTCCAGTAGAGGGTGAACTCGTCCTTGAATTCGTCCCAGGTTTCCAATCCCGCCGCGGACACCAAGTGCTTCTGCACCATGCGTTCCTTCTTGAACTGGCTTATCATCAGGCCCCCCTCTTTTACTGACAAGTCCTTGTTAATAATCTGGCGCAGATAAGTGTCCACCTTGTCGAACTCCGCCTCCCCCGCCAAGCCGCCCAAGTTAATCCAGAACGTCATACCCATGGATTTGGCATTGTGGAGAAACTGAGCTTCTTCCACCAAAATGCCTGCCCCTCTAGACAAGCCCGCTCCGTGGTCCCCGCCTCCTCGTTGCACCTCGTCTTCTATCTGTAAGTAAAAAAAACATTTTTAGCATGTCTTAAAATATAGAAAAGGATGCTTTGGGAGGGAGAACACTGTTTGAAGCAGAAGTAAAAAGTAATTTACCTGTCGGTTGGAGGTGCCCTTTTTGCCAGATTTTTTGGCGGGTCCCTTAGCGGGCGAAGATGAGGCCTTGCGCTTTTTGGTCTTCGAAGCCAAAGGGTTTTTCATGCCCTTCAGGTCAAACCTTCTGTAAGCCTCCATGATACTAACGCAGAGGGCCCACGTCTGCGGCCGGAAATTGGCAATTGTCCAGTGCATGAAGTAGTGGTTGATTTGCACGCCGCCGAGCACTTGATGCTTGGACATCGCTACTTCCTTCACATGCGTCTCCATCGACTGGTTCAAGTGAGACATTACGGGGTACCAATCTGTGACCCGATCGAGGTGAGCGTCGATGTCATCGTTCAGCACCGTCATCGTCACCTCTACCACAGGGTCTCCCTCAGGGTTTTCCTCGTTCTCAAACGTCCCCCGCTTCTCCATGTACTGGAATCCCTGGGGATATTTCTCGGGATCCGGGACTGAAAATCCATGCTCTGATTCGAATTCCGCCATTTTTTCACCAGCCCTCCGTCCTCGTAATACCCAGGTTGATAAGGGGTACCCCGTTCGGTGTCCTCGGGGACGCTGGCGACGAACTCGGAGATCAACGCTTCTCGGTAAACCTTGTACACGACCCCATGCTTTTCGAAAAGGGTCGAACGGAGCCCTTGCATGAACTGAGTGTTGTCTTTGCCTTTCTGCTTCTGGTCGATCATGTTCTGCATCTCGCCTAAGAACCGAATCATGTCAGGCGTGAGACCGATGTAGATCTTGCTCTCGAAGTACTGGAAGGCTATCTCCGCCGGGATTTCCTCGTGACACTCGTCGGTGGCTTGATAACAGTGCTGGTGCCCAAAAACCTTGCCGCGGTATCCTCCCCTCAGAGCTTTTTTCAGGGAGAATTCGGCACGGGTTTTGACATCGTCGATCGCAACAAGACCCGCATTAAAAGGGGCCCACGGGTTCTCCTTCCTGCTAGACTTGATCTCGTTCACCCAGCCCCTCTCTTGATCCCGGCATGCCTCGTACCCCGTCGCGTGGTACAGGCATTTGATGGGGAGACGAAACACACTCCCTTGCTCCGCCGCCTCGTCGAAATCCATCGGATTCGGCCACCGGTGCTCCATCTCGATTTGCTTGCACAGCTCTGCTTTCTCCTCATATTCCATCTTTGATGCATGCTCCACTTTCAGCTTAGCGTGCCACCCACATGCAGCCACCTCGGCCGCCTTCCTTGCCTCAGATGGGGTGGCCACTTGAGACATATCCACATTAGCGCCAGCTCCAGTAAACGCTCTGGAGCCACCAGGTCCTTGAAGGGCACGTTGGGCAGCAAGCTCCACTGCCGTTCTCCTGGCAGCCTGGGACAAGACGAAACTGTTCATTAGCTAATGAACGCCTTCCGCCCCGGTTCAGGGCTAAAGGCGCGCGTTTCGAGGCGGAAAGCGTTCATTAGCTAATGAACGCCTTCCGCCCCGGTCAGGCTCAAGGCGCGCGTTTCGAGGCGGAAAGCGTTCATTAGCTAATGAACGCCTTCCGCCCCGGTCAGGCTCAAGGCGCGCGTTTCGAGGCGGAAAGCGTTCATTAGCTAATGAACGCCTTCCGCCCCGGTGCAGGCTCAGGGCGCGCGTTTCGAGGCCGAATGCGTTCATTAGCTAATGAACGCCTTCCGCCCCGGTCCAGGCTCAGGGCGCGCGTTTCGAGGCCGAAAGCGTTCATTAGCTAATGAACGCCTTCCGCCCCGGTCCAGGCTCAGGGCGCGCGTTTCGAGGCGGAAAGCGTTCATTAGCTAATGAACGCTTTCCGCCAAAGGACAGGCTCAAGGCGCGCGTTTCGAGGCAGAAAGGGTTCATTATCTAATGAACGCTTTCCGCCCAAGGACAGCCTCAAGGCGCGCAAGGGACGTACCGAAGCGTGTGCAACAGGTATTTCGCCACCAAGGCTGAGGTCATCAGGCACTACCGGTGGCCTCTTGCTTTGCCAGAAAGGAGCTGTATGTAATCGACGATTTCCACGCCGTGTTTACATAGCTCGCCAGATAGAATTCCTTGCTTTTTCCCTCGTTTTCTGCCCTACTTTTTAAATGTTGCAAAGCTGAAAACCGATTCGTGTGCTTAGGACAGCTCAGGTCTTCCTCAAAATTATCGCTGTCTAGTTCGATCACAGTGTGCTTGTTGTTCCTAAGAGCACGAAATACAAAATTGGAGTTTTGTTTTCAATTATACTATACGCAACACGTCTTTCTGAAAGAAGAAGACCTCCTTCTACAGTCGTAGAGCTGTATTGAGGAAAACTGTAAATCATTTCTTCACCCATATCGTTTGGGTCATCAGGGTGGATTATTATTCGCAAGGTGTCTGCAGGATTGTCGGATTCTAGCGTTCTAACAATGCTCCACTTGTGGCCAAGGTACAACTGGAAAGTATGATTTTCCCTCAGTGCTTGAAATGTTTATGCTGTCGCCATACTGAAATGAGAGAAATTGGCTGTCAACTGTAAAAGGGGTGTGTGTATAAGAAATTTGGAAAAGTGATGTAACTTTACTAAAATATTGTAAGTCATTTCTGGCGGCTAAAAATGACATGTCAAATATCGATGACGATTTCCGTCAAAAATGACATCTGCTGTCGCTTTCTGATTCGGTGTGGTCAGATCAAGGATGTGATTTTAAGATATGCTGGTGTCATTTGCGCTGAAATCGAGAATCGATCGATTCAGTAAGATAGAAATTCTCCGTTGACTCAAAAGTTCATATCATTTTCAGAACGACAAAAACGGCTTCATAAGCTAATGACGGCTAATTTTGACGAAAATATGTTTTCTATTCCTTTTGATGAGGGTTGCGAGATTATCTGCAAACCGTGCCCGGGAATAATTATTGAAGATTCTATGGAAATAGGGGCTGACTTTTTTGATAAAGAGCCAATTCCAAGCACAGCCCCAAGCGCAAATACGCAATTGGTTCTTTGGAACGCGCCTTTGACGTCTAGATCGGAAGTTAGCTCTAATTCTTCACGCGTTTCCGGGACACGCGCTTTGCGCGAAATTGACTTACAAGAGATAAAAAGCAGACTAGAATCAGAATTTTCAGAGACAAGTTTAGACTTGCTTAATGAAGAACCTCTTCGGTGCATTAACGGTGAAGTAAACAAGCAGATTGTAACGCGCAAACCGTACGAATCCGACATACGCAAGCAGAAATATACAGGCGTAATTAGTATCAAGCAGCGACGTTTGCAGGCTGACAGTATATCAATGGCAGAAACCATTAAGTGCAATTGCAAGTCGTACTGCTGTCTATCTTTCTCATCGGCAGATATTAAGTCCTTTCGCGAAAATATTTTTAGTATGTCGCAAAAAGATAGGAAGGAATACTTCATCAAAGACTTGCTAAAAAACAGCTCACGGTCTGAAGACAAATTCGACTTCAAATACTTTTTGGCCAAGAAGCAGGTATGTTTATTTTTGAACTCGTTCATTAGCTAATGAACGGTCTCTGGCCAACGCGCGACTCACACTTAGACACTTTGGCCGCGGGAACCGTTCATTAGCTAATGAACGGTCTCTGGCCAACGCGCGACTCACAATTAGACACTTTGGCTGCGGGAACCGTTCATTAGCTAATGAACGGTCTCTGGCCAAAGCGCGACTCACAATTAGACACTTTGGCTGCGGGAACCGTTCATTAGCTAATGAACGGTCTCTGGCCAAAGCGCGACTCACAATTAGACACTTTGGCTGCGGGAACCGTTCATTAGCTAATGAACGGTCTCTGGCCAAAGCGCGACTCACAATTAGACACTTTGGCTGCGGGAACCGTTCATTAGCTAATGAACGGTCTCTGGCCAAAGCGCGACTCACAATTAGACACTTTGGCTGCGGGAACCGTTCATTAGCTAATGAACGGCCCCTGGCCAAAGCGCGACTTACAATTAGACACTTTGGCTGCGGGAACCGTTCATTAGCTAATGAACGGCCCCTGGCCAAAGCGCGACTCACAATTAGACACTTTGGCTGCGGGAACCGTTCATTAGCTAATGAACGGTCTCTGGGCAAAGCGAATTTTTTCTTGGACCTTGTGATAGATTGTGTAATATTGTTCAGCACAGGAATGTGGAATATTGTATGATAAATTTCTAAATTTACGATGTGTACATATTCGCGACATTGGTCGAGTTGGTACGGCGCTAGGCGTGCAGTGTTGGTACGCCTGCAGACGTGCAGTGTTGGGGGTGTCTCCCAAGCGTCTTAAATTGGCATGACCTACCAAAACCCTTATGCTTTTTTTGGATAATGTGTTAATAATTTTTGAGTGACAGTGTCTTTTTTTGTAACAGGTGTGCTTTAAGTTCTACTATATGGCTTACGGCATCAGCTACGGGTATCTTCAAGACTGTCGAACACGCGTGCTCGAGGGCCGACACACGTTTGTTCATGGATTGACGTACGAGGAGGACAACCGCAAGGTTTCCCTGAAACGCGAGTCGGTCGTCGCATGGCTCGAGAAACACGCGGACGAATACGGACAACCCCAACCTCACAAACCCGAGAAGCACCTTTCAGATGGATTGACCATCGAAGAGCTGTGGGACGAGTACCTTCAGAGCTTGGGTGAGAATGAGGAGAGCAAAAAACTCTCTCTCATTTACTGGTACAAAATATTTGAAGAAGATTGCAAGAAGTGGCTAAAGATTCCATCGGTGAACCGATTTTCTCACTGCGATGTTTGCGCGTCCTTCAAGTTATTGAAGGAAGGCTTAACCAAATCTCAAAAAGGTGAATATTCATGAATAGCTTTGTGATGTGTTTATATGTTTATGTAATTTGTTCACTGACCCGATTTTGTGTATCATGCATAGGGCAATACAACGGGCCTCTCAACAAACATCTGGCAATCGCACGAGCGGAGCGCCAGAAGTTCTACAAACATGGTCGTAAAGCGAATATGACCAAGAGTATTGCCATGAACAAAACTTGGCATAAGTATGCCTCGGTGATCATCGATGGCATGACGCAGTGGACCACCCGACTGCCACACTTTCGACGTATCCCTAAACATCTGGACTCTAAGGACTTCCTTGGCGTGCACAACATGGGGAACATGATCGAGAACGTGGGCCGCTTCATGGATTTCAACTACGCCAACTTCAAGGACGATGCGAACTTCCTTGTCAACGTTTTGCACCGGGACATCCTCCGCATTCAAGAGCATCGACGCAACGGGGACGGGGAAAATTCATACCCGATGCCGGAAGTATTGTATGTACAGCTTGACAATGTGAGCACCAACAAGAGCA
Source organism: Cymbomonas tetramitiformis (assembly GCA_001247695.2). Lineage (NCBI taxonomy): Eukaryota > Viridiplantae > Chlorophyta > Pyramimonadophyceae > Pyramimonadales > Pyramimonadaceae > Cymbomonas > Cymbomonas tetramitiformis. The sequence goes on from LGRX02016531.1 coordinate 14,319, forward strand.
AGTTGATTTTGGCATACGCAGCTTGGCTGGTGCACACGGGCGTCTTTCGCAAGGTGAAACTCAACTTTCTGTTGGTGGGACATACGCACGAGAACATTGACCAGATGTTTTCACGCTTCTCCGTGCGTCTACGACGCAAGCAAGCTTTGACGCTCGACGAGATGATAGAGGTCGCACAAGAATGCTTTACGGATGGTGTAATATGCGAGCACACCGAGAAGATCTTCGACTTCAGCTCTTGGTTTGATGGTCACGTCTTTGATTGCCACAATATTTTGGCACAACAGGCTTTCAAGTTCAAGATGAACGAGCACGGCGAAGTGGGCATGCAGTACAAACAGTATTCCATTTCACCAAAATGGTTACCCGAGACTCCATTGCCAAAGCTTGTTTCTACACCCCCTGTCGCAGGGCCTGGATACATCAAGCCGATTCCTTTTACCGAAGAAGGCATCGAAAAGCTTGAGCATACCTTACAGGCGTTGAAGGACATTTTGGGCACAAAGCTCACGGAGGTGCACGAAAAGTTTTGGCGCGAGGATGCCATCGAGAAACAGCGCCACCTAACTGCTGGTGGAGAATGTCAAGCGCCCGCGATACCCTTCCAGCATCCCGAGAAAATCGCCATCGAGCGCAATGCCACCTTGGTTCGACTGATAGAGGCGCCTGCGTTGGCGATAGAAGCTGCCGGGGCTGCCGCCGTCCCCGCTATACCGGTGCGCATCCAACGCCGAATTGATCGAGCGCCGATAGAAGTGTACAACGGTAAACGGAAACACCAAGGTCGAGCCCAAAAGCGAGCAGAGCAGTACGTGGACAACGCCCAGTGGGAGGTCACCTACGGCCAGATGACAGTCGGCAGCTTTGCAGTGGCGCTCGCGGTGGAATCTGAAAACGACAAGTTCGCTTTCCGCGTACAACTGAAGCGAAGCGAATGGTCGGATCCGTTGTACTTGGTGAAGGTGGAGGCGCGCTATCCGTCAACTCAACAGCTGCCATATCGCTATTTCCAACCCAAAAAGCACACCGACACCAAGAAGAAGCACCTCGGCAAGTAGCTTGCGAGTCACGCAGGAGCTTTCGCAGCGCCACCGGGGCACCGACCGTCTACCGAGACTTTCGATAAGAATGAAATAGTGCTGGCATGGAATGTGGATGCGAAAGACCCCGAACGGAGTATACCGAACGAGCAATACGCGCAGATAGTCGTCGCTTTGCTTGCACAACAATCCAAACGCACGCGCAAGGACCTAGGTGACTTGAATGAATCGGATGATTCCGATGAAGACGAAGCTTTTGATAATTGCGTAGCGGTAGCGGTAGCACCTGATGTGGACGCGTAAAGCAAGACGAAAAAAACATGTAAATAATATGTGTATAACGTGTATATAGATTCTGAGTCAAAAGTTCTTTGTATTTTCACTCCTCCTAGATTTCGAAAAAGTGCATTTGACCTCAATTTTGTACCATAAAAACCATTAAATCTAATGCACAACCTGCACTTGCATGTTCTTGACTGTTAAAATGCGGCTTTTTAATCCTATCATGAGGTAAATAAGGCAATATCATTTTCACATGAGAATATCATTTTCATCGAATAGTGTGTTTGAGGTAGTCAGAGGTGTCGAGCCGTATCGGTGATGACAGCGGTCAGGTCGAGTCGGTGATGACAGCGGTCATGACGGGTCGGTGATGACAACTCTGATGACTGAGCTCGGACTGAATGTCAACTCCAGCACACCACCTCGAGTGAGGTGGTCAGACCAATAACCAATCAAACCAAGATATATGTCACTAGTCCAGTACTAGAACCAAAATCCAGAAAGATGATGGAAATGGAGGAACTGCAGTCACACCGTGTCAGGGCTGAAAACCCCGAAAAGCTGGTCCGTAGACCCAACGGCCTGACACGGGCAGTAATCTGTCCCTGGTGCCACCCTGCTGTCGGGGGAATAGTGATATGTCATGTCTCTGGAGGTCCACACACCGTGGCTGCAAGCTATCTGGGGTGCTTCGTCAGGGGTAGGAAAAGAAGTGCCGAAGCAGGTCCAGATCCGCCCGTCACCGGAAAGACTTACTGCAGAGGGAGAATGAAGAAAGAGATCATGACTGACAGCAGCGGTGGCTCTCACAGTCGGAGCAGACACTGTAATGGTACTGTGAGTAATGCAGTGTAGCTAATACCAAAGAGTGAGCTCGGAATATCAATGTCTATATACACAACTGTATCAATGAGTGCCACATTACTTTCTATCTAAAACAGTGATTCATTTTCTAAGGAAAACAGTAACTAACATAAAGCAACCAGCCATAAGTAACTTTGGATATAGGCCAGTACCTGCAAAGCACAGTCAGCTACACAAACAACCCAAAACAGGAAAACAGTAAAACAAGGTACTCACAGTCAGATCATGCTGCTGCTTTCTGAATACCAATAATCATTTCTGAATAACTGCAGCCTGAGCCTTGCCCATAGCCATATATTGCTGGAACATCTGAATGAAGTAGGGCTGCATGTCCTTGACTGGAGGAACTGGTTTGGTGTAGGGGTCTGCCAGGTTCCGAGGTGATGGGACTCTGGCACACTGAATCCAGTTCAATCTGACAAAGTCTCGGAGGACATGAAATCTGATGATCACATGCTTCACCTTCTCGGAGAGGAGGTGATGCTCGACAATGGATCTGCATGCATCATTATCCAGCAGCAGGGGAATAGGTAACTCCAGGCGGGGCTGAGCTGAAGCTGTACTGACATATTCTCTGTTCCGGTTGTTCTGGAATCTGAGGGGAGTGATTTCATCTGTACTGAGTTCATCAGGAATGGTAGGAGAGTTTGGGCGGACTGAAGTCAGGCCGTCTGCTGGCTTGATTTGTTTCTCAAGCAGACGCCTGAGCACTGAGGTAGTCTGAAGGGAAGGCATGTCAAAGTGGATATCTGTGGCTGCTCTGTCAAGGTACTGAATAGCATGGTCAAGATCTGAATCAAGGGGCTGCTGGGAGTCAATACGGTGAGCGATAGAACCAAATATCTCAGTGAGCATGAACATCAGTGATACCAACCGCTGAGCTGCTGTACTGGCTGCAACATACTCTGACCCTGTGGAGGAGACCTCAGTAATGGTCTGCCTCCCTGAATGCCACTGCAGTATCATACCAGCCAGAAATATCACGGAGCCAGAATAGGACCGGGCATCATTCTCTAAGTCCCTAGCCAGGTCAGCATCTGAATAACAGAACATGGTGATGACCTTGACCGGAGTCTCGGGGTAGTAGAATGCCAGAGAGTAATGAGCCGTGCTGTCCATGTACTGCGCAATTCTGATCAGAGCCTTCATAGACTCCTCAGAAGGGCATGATACAAACTGAGCCAGATAGATTACGGGATAGTAGCAGTCGGGTCGTGAGCCACGGGCCAACCATAGCAGTGAGCCGAGGATGGATCTGTAACTGGGGACAAGGGATAGGTCTGGATCTGCTGGTTTCTTGATGATGAGCTTCGGGTCCATAGGTGTTTTGTAGGAATGAGCTGTGATGTTGTTGTTGGCCATCAAGTCCTTGATCTGTCTGGACTGGCAAAGGTAGATACCAGCCTGATCCTGCCTGACCCTCATCTGGAGAACCGAGGTGACCTCTCCGAGATGCTTAGCCAGAAACCTGGCTCTGAAAGCTGCCCAGAAGGCATCCTCAAGCTCTGTACTGGCGACCAGAATGAAGTCATCCACATAGACAACACACATGGCTTGCCCCTGGCCCATATTTTTCCTAAATTCACCTATATTTTTTTTTGAAAATTTTCCAGGAAGCACCTATATTTTTCCGCCCATTTTGAGAAGGCACCTATATTTTTCCTAATTTTTTTTGCTTTAAAATGAGCATGCGGGCCCCAAACACTCCCAAATTGAGCCGAAAATCTTTCGTGCGCGAGAGGTGCGGAGGTGCGGAGGCACGGAAAGAAACGCGGTGAGAGGTGGGGGGCGTGCTTGTCGAAGGTGGAGCGGTAGCGGGCGCAGGCGTCGCATTTGCTGACGACGTCGGAGCAGGTGTCGTACAGCTTGGGCCAGTAGAATGCGTCCCTTACCCCTACCATTTTAGAAAACGTTAGTACGTGCACTAACGATATACTAACGACACACTAACTGTATAAGAGTACGGCGCGTTAGTGTGCTTGTACATACACTAATAGCACGCTAACTGCGTCGTTAAGGTACCGTTAGGGCATGCATTCTGTGCAACATACCTTAACGGTACCTTAACGACACACTAACTCAAACGATTAACGCGTGGTTAGGACATTAACTGACACACTAACCGGCACACTAACGGTACACTAACTCACGGTATATTAACGACACACTAACTGCGAGCATTAACGGATGGTTAGTATACAGATAGTATGTAGTTAGGATATCGTTAATATACCACTAACACTACACTAACATCACACTAACTTTGAGCATTAACGGATGGTTAGTATACCGATAGTGTGTCGTTAGGATATCGTTAATATACCACTAACACTACACTAACAGCACACTAACCTTGTGCACACTAACGACCGGTTAGTGTGCACATAATCTAGTGTTAGTGTTCAAATAGTGTATCATACCATTGTGCTATCCCATTCTAAAAGCATACGCGCGTTCACTTGCTACACACGTACACACTATTGAAGATGTAAACACAAACACGAATGTTGTGTGTGTGCATGATAGATGCACACACACCATACAAGCTTGCATAATTTCATATGTGGCGGGGTGTGTACAAATGTGCATTCATGTTGTTTGTGGCAAAATGATGCTTTCAAGAACACAATTCTTTCGCTAGAATGCGCAAATGCAATATGGGTATACACAAAGTATGCATGACAATGAATAGAAGACAAAATAAGAACGTAGTATCCATCATTCAACTATATTTACACTGCTTTCTAAGCCCTAATATGTTTGCGAGTTGTTGATCACAATTCTCTAAAAGAAAAGTTCAACAAAACGCGCGATCTTGCGAAAAACAGCCTACTCTACTCTGCAAACAAAAGTCAACATATCACTAGTACAACAAGTCTGCGGGATAATCAAACTATTCTATTCTACTCTACTCTACTCTACTCTACTCTACTCTACTCTAGAAAGAAAAGAAATCGTTCCAATGTACCTGCGTTTGAAAAACCCAACCCACACAAGGAGTCTCAATAAGTATGATCAAAACGCGTTGAAGGGAAACTGAAGACAGATCATGTAAACAATATGAGAGAACCATACCAATGAAAGAATTCGAAGAGCTCGAATCGCTCGAAGAGCTCAAAGACTAGAAGAACTAAAGATCAGCTTCATTTCTGCGTGCAAAAGCAAAACAAGTTAGCAAGTAACCACAAGAAAATAATAAATTCAGCGGGGTGAGTCGGATTCGAACCAACTTGTCCTAGTCCATTGGACTAGGAACCAAGAAACCGATTTATCTTTTTGACACCCCTACGCACTTGGCTAAAGACCAAGACGCGCAGCAAAACAATCGTGGCTACACATGAAAACATCCTCGCAAGCATAAAGTTACGGTAGAAATAAAAAATACATGAGCGAGAGCGAGTACGCACTTGAAACAAGGTCAAGCACAGCAGCAGCAGCAGCTGCACACGGAAGTGTTTTTTCATTACAGTCGAGTGACACTGCTACAGACTGTTCACTGTCTCAGTGTGTAGACACCGGAGTGTAGAATGCTGTTGAAATAATTCAAACCCAAAAACGGATACCTCGTCATGTCATGTCAGTCGGTCGGTGCGGTGTTGACCACTACAGTGACACAGTGACACAGTACTGACTACAGTGGACACCACATCCACTGCCA
>LGRX02016532.1:0-12643 GCA_001247695.2 Cymbomonas tetramitiformis
CGCGGCATACTCACGACGAAGCAAAAGGGTACATAGACGACGACATGATATGCCACGCGCGAGAACAACCCGAAGGGCGGGAGCATAACTCCGATCACGCGCGCGGCATACGCACGACCAAGCAAAAGGGTACATAGACGACATGATATGCCACGCGCGAGAACGACCCAAAGGGCGGGAGCATAACTCCGATCACGCGCGCGGCATACGCACGACGAAGCAAAAGGGTACATAGGCGACATGATATGCCACGCGCGAGAACAACCCAAAGGGCGGGAGCATAACTCCGATCACGCGCGCGGCATACGCACGACCAAGCAAAAGGGTACATAGGCGACATGATATGCCACGCGCGAGAACAACCCAAAGGGCGGGAGCATAACTCCGATCACGCGCGCGGCATATGCACGACGAAGTTACAAGTCATCAATGAAATCATGTTAAGTTATTTTTTCAAAGTCCCAAGAAATTATGATATAATTTAGACTTATGTTATCTTCTCGATACGCGGATACAAAAATATTTACTCAAAGTACACAATACAAGGGAGGTGCATGGCAAGTACTTGCATATGACTATTATCACTGCATTACATATGACTATTATCAGTGCATTACACGAGGCTCGCGGTAAGGTTTCACCAAGAATGCACGTTGTATCTCTTTGAGGTAACTAATGGGGCTTTGTCTACTCTCATCATTGGTGAATTGTATAACGGAAGAAGGATAGGTGAATCTCTCGCCCTTGCTCGTGATGAGATTGGAGCAATGTAGGCGAGCCCCTTGCAACACAACAACATGTTCACTACAACTAACTTTGCTATCGATTTCAAAACCACATGTTCTCTTTTCCAATGGGCCTTTGTCATAAATGAAGTTGGGATTCAACGTGCCTATGAGCAAGTAGCATGTGTCGAATACGCTCTTGCCTAGCACTCGATGCCTTCTAAGCATCCTAGGAAGCAACTCTCGCACACTAATCTTTTTCAAAGTCAAGCGGTCATCCTTTAAACATTGCAAGACCACTTCCTTGTGAAAAGTGTCGTCCTCAAAAGAGGCTAAGGTCTCCATTGTGCAAAGCGAGGGCACTCTAAGATTCATTGGAGGAGGAGCGCAAGGGTGAGCAACCCTCCATTCATGAAGCGCCTCACTCATACGAAGGTTGTAGTGCGCACGTGGGTTCAATGAACATTCATGGTTGAAGCGCGCAAGCACTATAGGGAGGGAACGTCCTAGTAGACTACGAGAATCAAGTGCCCCTTCACTTTGCTCCCCAAGAATTGACTTGTAGATAACTTCGAGCGCAAAGGGAGAGCATCCCCTTCCTAAATTAGAATCAACAACACCCTTCTTCGAAACCTTGCAAGCACTCTTAACAATGTTAGAGGAAGAAGGAGACGTGTTCTCGTCACATACCTCACGTGGCCTTTTCTTTGAAGTTTTGCGCTCGAGATTAGTTGAGCAAGCGAATATTTCTTGGGAAGCCATTCTATTTTTGGAATCGCGCTCAAGATTCTTATTCATCAACCACCTTTCAATGCTCCTAGGAGGGATCTCTTTCAACGAAGGTATTCACGCACACAAGATTATGGCAAATCACGTAAGTCCCTACGTCGCGCAAAACAAAAGGCAGGTAAAACGAACGAAGCCTCGCCAACGAACTCAAATACAACTGAAGAGTATATACGAACTGCAAAATATCGATAGCCCTCCTTGCGTTGCTGTATTTGAATATCGGATATAAGAGTGTTCCGTGGCAGAGATTCCGATACAGTGAACAGCAGTGAACAGCAGTCCAGTCCAGTCCAGTGCAGTCCAGTCGAGTGCAGTCCAGTGCAGCAGTGTCACGACTTGTACTTCACTGAAGAATGGATTTCGTTGCCTTTGCATGTACTTATATACTGTAGAAAATAGTCGAGAGACTGTCGACTGTCCAGAGTCAGATTGTGCAGTCGTGTGTCGTGTCACGTGTCATGTCATTTGCGTGGCTGCACATCTGAATTTGCGATTTTCGATTCGACTGTCATGGTCACGTCAGCATGCCATGCCATGCCATCCCACCATCGCATTTCGCATGGGAATCGTAGCCGTATTTTTTTTTAGGCCGCGGCACTTCAGACTTCTGTATCGTCCGACGTGGCTCGCGCGTCTGTCTTCGATCGAGACTATTTTACTGTGTCACGGGATAGCGTAACATGTCATGCGTAACATGTCATGCATTACATGTAATGCGCGACATGCCATGCGTAACATGTCATGCGTAACATGTCATGCGTAACATGACAAGCGTTACAGATTTGGCAAATAGCATACATATATGGGCAATTCGACTGTATCGTCCGACGTGGCTCGCGCGTCTGTCTTTTGATCAACGTAGTTAGGTGCCCCCCCTCGCGCCTAACGGGCGTCGGAACGCCGAACGGAGCGAGGGGGGGCCATGATATAATTTAGACTTATGTTATCTTCTCGATACGCGGATACAAAAATATTTACTCAAAGTACACAATACAAGGGAGGTGCATGGCAAGTACTTGCATATGACTATTATCACTGCATTACATATGACTATTATCAGTGCATTACACGAGGCTCGCGGTAAGGTTTCACCAAGAATGCACGTTGTATCTCTTTGAGGTAACTAATGGGGCTTTGTCTACTCTCATCATTGGTGAATTGTATAACGGAAGAAGGATAGGTGAATCTCTCGCCCTTGCTCGTGATGAGATTGGAGCAATGTAGGCGAGCCCCTTGCAACACAACAACATGTTCACTACAACTAACTTTGCTATCGATTTCAAAACCACATGTTCTCTTTTCCAATGGGCCTTTGTCATAAATGAAGTTGGGATTCAACGTGCCTATGAGCAAGTAGCATGTGTCGAATACGCTCTTGCCTAGCACTCGATGCCTTCTAAGCATCCTAGGAAGCAACTCTCGCACACTAATCTTTTTCAAAGTCAAGCGGTCATCCTTTAAACATTGCAAGACCACTTCCTTGTGAAAAGTGTCGTCCTCAAAAGAGGCTAAGGTCTCCATTGTGCAAAGCGAGGGCACTCTAAGATTCATTGGAGGAGGAGCGCAAGGGTGAGCAACCCTCCATTCATGAAGCGCCTCACTCATACGAAGGTTGTAGTGCGCACGTGGGTTCAATGAACATTCATGGTTGAAGCGCGCAAGCACTATAGGGAGGGAACGTCCTAGTAGACTACGAGAATCAAGTGCCCCTTCACTTTGCTCCCCAAGAATTGACTTGTAGATAACTTCGAGCGCAAAGGGAGAGCATCCCCTTCCTAAATTAGAATCAACAACACCCTTCTTCGAAACCTTGCAAGCACTCTTAACAATGTTAGAGGAAGAAGGAGACGTGTTCTCGTCACATACCTCACGTGGCCTTTTCTTTGAAGTTTTGCGCTCGAGATTAGTTGAGCAAGCGAATATTTCTTGGGAAGCCATTCTATTTTTGGAATCGCGCTCAAGATTCTTATTCATCAACCACCTTTCAATGCTCCTAGGAGGGATCTCTTTCAACGAAGGTATTCACGCACACAAGATTATGGCAAATCACGTAAGTCCCTACGTCGCGCAAAACAAAAGGCAGGTAAAACGAACGAAGCCTCGCCAACGAACTCAAATACAACTGAAGAGTATATACGAACTGCAAAATATCGATAGCCCTCCTTGCGTTGCTGTATTTGAATATCGGATATAAGAGTGTTCCGTGGCAGAGATTCCGATACAGTGAACAGCAGTGAACAGCAGTCCAGTCCAGTCCAGTGCAGTCCAGTCGAGTGCAGTCCAGTGCAGCAGTGTCACGACTTGTACTTCACTGAAGAATGGATTTCGTTGCCTTTGCATGTACTTATATACTGTAGAAAATAGTCGAGAGACTGTCGACTGTCCAGAGTCAGATTGTGCAGTCGTGTGTCGTGTCACGTGTCATGTCATTTGCGTGGCTGCACATCTGAATTTGCGATTTTCGATTCGACTGTCATGGTCACGTCAGCATGCCATGCCATGCCATCCCACCATCGCATTTCGCATGGGAATCGTAGCCGTATTTTTTTTTAGGCCGCGGCACTTCAGACTTCTGTATCGTCCGACGTGGCTCGCGCGTCTGTCTTCGATCGAGACTATTTTACTGTGTCACGGGATAGCGTAACATGTCATGCGTAACATGTCATGCATTACATGTAATGCGCGACATGCCATGCGTAACATGTCATGCGTAACATGACAAGCGTTACAGATTTGGCAAATAGCATACATATATGGGCAATTCGACTGTATCGTCCGACGTGGCTCGCGCGTCTGTCTTTTGATCAACGTAGTTAGGTGCCCCCCCTCGCGCCTAACGGGCGTCGGAACGCCGAACGGAGCGAGGGGGGGCCATAATAAATCAAACGGAGCACCGTGACTCAATTGAGAAAAAGCAGTGACGTGGGGCCCTCGAGTCGGTGTTGCCGCACGCGGGACGCAGTGCGCTGCCAGAAGTCGAGTGCCGTGCTGCCAGCAACAAGCAACCTTATTGTAAGGAATAGTTATTTTCAATACAAGTTTCAATCGATTTTCTCAAATCTGTCACTTTTATGATGATCAGATTGGTCAACTTTACAGCATAACCACTTCCCCTCGTTGAAAGAGATTACTTCCATCATAGGGCGGTATATTAGCTATTTTCATATGACACTAAAAAAACATGAATAACTCTTGGAGAATTTTGGGATAAACATCCTGGATTGGCTGTGCTTGATTGCTCTATGCCCAAGAATAACCGAAGAGATTGCTTGCCATTTTTCAGCCATATGGTGTGGAGGCTGCTTAACAACGGTTGGGTCATAAGCTAAATAGCTATGTCAGCTATGTCGGAGGCTGAATAGCCATGATTGCACAGACTTTGTCTTTCATGATGAATAGTCCTCTGAGAAATGGTGTCTGAAAAATCAATACTTATGACGACAACTCAACCTTTTGGTATGATGAAGAGCTGACGATCTTTGTTGCACTACAATTGTTTAATGTGCAATAATGAAATGCCTCGTGATATATTATCTCACAGAATAGGCATTGCTCAATGGCGATATGATCAGATATGTAATGATCAATGAAGACAAGATGGTTGATATGGCTCATTTAGTAGGCATAATTACCTCAAAGAGATGCCAATACACGGATACATATCAGGACATAAGGGCAATAGGCTTATTGTATAGCCTTCAAGGCAGCTAACATTTATGCTGCATTGGTAAGCTCAGTGGCTTCGACCTTCTAGGTGTTATACTCAGGCCGTGGTCTGCATATTGCATTGAGTAATCTTGACACCTTTAATGATCCAATCAGATGATATGTATGAAATATCAAGAATGGTTGCCCCTTTCAATGATCATCGATGGCAGAGGCCATAGTGCTTGCATCGTGTCAATATACAATTCTAGTCTGGATACATGCTAGACCAGATGTATACAATGTCTAGGTCTTCAAAATCAAGCTCATATGTATGTCATGGCTGATGTATGTGTCAACTTCATGGAGTTCTGAATGGTTTGATTGTATACAGTCAGGCTTACCAAAACAAAAACAATGATGCAACTTACTTGTTTTATTATTTGTCTTTATTATTTATTTGGTTTTTAGTTGTATTTTTAGCTTACCATCTTCCCCCCTCAAGGAAGTGTATTGCTAGGCGGTTGTCAAGCGCCGTTTAAATACAACAGAGGTCCGACCTCTATGTGATGACGTGGAAGCTTTCTATGAAGCTGGAAAGCAGTTCTCGGGATGCAGCCCCTTGCACCGAAGGTGCATTGCAGTTCTTGGGATGCAGCCCGAATTCACGTCATAAGCGTGGGTCATATAGTGCCCATGCATGTGCTGTATAAAATACAACACTACCCTCCAGCAGCGAAGTGGTTTGCTATTACCATTATCGTATGCTGTGGGATGTCAATATATGATCAGAGAGCATGGATATATATATATATGTACCATGTTTGTCAATATCGGAGAGACTATGTCTTCTTTAAAATCCTTATGGCTATATATATAATGGTGGTATACTGATGTCAACACCTTCTCTCTGAGTGATTCATTGATTTCAGATGTGATGTCGTGGCAAAAAATATGTCCACGCCATTGGCACGAGTCATGTTGTGTCCATGCATACACGATCTTAGCGTAGGTCACAATACAGTGCCCGAGCATACGCGATTTTAGCGTAGGTCACATTGTGCCTCTGTTTATTACATCTGATAATATATGTTACTCATCTTTGTGAGTCTAGACAACATTGTGCTGATTGCAATGCTTTCTCTGGTGACTTATATATCACAGATTATACCAATGTGGTGATCAGTCCAGTGCAATATTTTGTCACCGGAATGTACAGGGATTGTGAATGATTGAAATCCAGCCGGAGGAATAATCTCAACAGCTTATTCTGTACTATTGAATTCATCGGAGTTACTTATTTCGACGATTCAAAAACCCATGTCATTGTAGTGATGACAGCTCATATGAATATATAGGGTTTTTATCAGAATGCTTTTATGTGATGTCAACATATTATGAACAATTCACTTGCATCTTAGGACAAAGGAGTTACGCTTGGAAGGTCTTGCATGGTGGTCACCAACAGTTATCAGCTGTTATTCGGGTGCCAAATTCTGCCTTCAGCACTGGGACTATATCAACCAGTCTTACAGCGATGCACTTGTCCTTCCCACTCTTATATACAGCTATAGTGCCAAAGTATATCTGGTGGGATATATATATATATACATTATATAACTATCATCTTCTGATCCAGGAAATGCAATTAAGCATGGTATCAGGTTATATGTTATGTATATAGTTCAGCATTCCAAACTTACTCGAGAATGTAAATGCTGAGCAAGAGTCAACTTATAGTTATTGGGATATAGTTTCCCATCCAAGTTTACACTTTATTAGTGATAGTGAATTTAACGTTGTACAGATTTCAACGTTATTTATAGATGCAGTGATTTTATCAAAAGCAATCTATCAGAAATCACCAGATCGGAATATGAAATGGATATGTGTGAATCCTATCCACCTTCTTCCCCCCTTAGCGCGCCCACAAAGGGGCTCAGCCCACTTTTCAGCAGGGTGACATCTAGAGAAAAAGCTAAGTGCTAGGCAAAAAAACTCTAGAGGATGGAGAAGCAGCCATGGCCGGGTGAGTGGAGGGGTGGCTGGATCTGAGCGGTGATCTTATGGAGACGTGCATAGACGCACCGGTGTGGCGCGTCCTCTACATAATAATGATATTCCCGAACATAACTATGCAGCAAAGTACTATGTGTAGCAGGGGAAATAAAGCGGCGTGCCTAGCTAAAATTGCAGATGCCCGAATATATAGTAGGCTTGTACAATGCTCAGGGTATTAGGGTTTCGAAATTTCCGGGGAGTTGGAAACCGACGGAGCTGCACGATTCCGAGGGACGGTATCGATATTTCGATCTATTTCGATATCCCGATATATCGATATATCGAACATATCGTTACCTATCGAGATTTATTTTAGCGATATCGAAAAATATCATATCAATCGATATTAATTCGGTACTTACTCATATCACTCGATAGTAATTTGCGTACTTACTCATATCTGTCGATATTAATTTTGGCGTTTTGATATCGATTTATCGATATCGGATTTTTCGCGTCGTATCGATATGCGGTGTACAGTAATCACCCAGTGTTAAGAAAACCGGAGATTTGGGGCCAGCCAGCAATATTCGCCAACTTGGGTACCCCCACGGCCGGCGCGCCGGCTATCTATGAAAATCGCTAAGAATAATGGATCATTCAATCGGCCAGCAATTTTCTTAAAATTTCTGTAATGAACCCGTGAAAATGCGACATTCTTTTGAAAATCCGCCTGCGGCGCACCAATAAAAAATACGGCGCAAGCGCCCATATTTCTTAGCTCAAAAAAGCCAGCCAGCAATATTCACGAAATCGCTCGGGTCCCCCCCCCCACAGCAAAGCTGGCTACTTTCTTATTATTGGCGGGTTTTCTTATTACTGAGTGATTACTGTAACTCGTTAACCCCGATATTGCGACATTTAGCAAATATCGATATTTTGACCAGGGCGACGGGACGACGCTCATAGATCCCAACAGCCCTGAGCCCATATCATGACTTGGTCGAATCGATCTTGGAATGGGCGAATATCGGGTATCCTTACAAGCGTACATTCTTATTGGAAACGACCAATCATATGCGCATATATGTGAGCAAAGAAGGTAGCTCACTTGTGTTAGCGAGTTGTTTCTTGTTTGTAGTGTCTGCCCTTAATTGGTTGACTAAATTTTGTTCTCGACAGGTATTACAATGAGCTCATACTGTACTCTGTAACTTCGGCGTTAGCTCGTTCCTCGACCCCCGATACAAAGCGCTCTCCTTCAAGCATCTCGCGAGAAGTGGGACAAAGGCACCTTGACCAAGGAGCGCGTGATCGAATGGTGTAGGGCAGCATGCAACAAGGACTGGAGGCCCTCCCGTGAGAAATCTGTGTGCATCAATCATCACATCTGAACGGCCGAGCATGCGCCCTTCACGCCTGAACGGCAGAGCATACACTCTTCACGCCTCAACGACCGAGCATGCGCTCATTACTTCTGGACGGCCGAGCATGCAATCCGTACTCTGAACGGCCGAGCATGCGTTCTTCACGCCTGAACGGCCGAGCATGCCCTCTTCACGTCTGAACGGCCGGGCATGCGTTCTTCACGCCTGAACGGCCGAGTATGCGCTCATCACGCCTGAACGGCCGAGCATGCCCTCTTCACGTCTGAACGGCCGAGCATGCGCTCATCACGCCTGAACGGCCGAGCATGCGCTCTTCACGTCTGAACGGCCGAGCATGCGCTCATCACGCCTGAACGGCCGAGCATGCGCTCTTCACCTCCGAACGGCCGAGCATGCGCCCATCACGCCGGAACGGCCGAGCATGCACTCTTCACGCCTGAACGGCCGAGCATCAATCATCACATCTGAATGGCCGAGCATGCACTCTTCACGCCCGAACGGCCGAGCATGCGCTCATCACGCCTGAACGGCCGAGCATCAATCATCACATCTGAATGGCCGAGCATGCGCTCATCACGCCTGAACGGCCGAGCATCAATCATCACATCCTAAACGGCCGAGCAGCTTCTCTTCACGCCTGAACGGCCGAGCATGCGCCCCAGTGTTGGTATTAGGCCGCTCCGTCCGGCCGCTCCGGCCGCTCCGGCCGCTCGGGCCACAGTGGCCAGAGCGGCCCGAGCGGCCGAAACATTCTTAACATTCTAAGATTTCGCAAATTAGGGCTCCCATACTTAAGCCCATACTTAAGGAGTGTAACGCGTCGGTCCGCGTCGACGCATACGTTTTCCCATACTTAAGAAAATTTTATTATACTTAAAAGAATATACACAGACTCCCCCCTCCCACCCTGACCAGGGACTCAGGGGGTATAACCCAGTCGCATTGAATTGAATTTTTTTCTTTCACTTACGGAGCGGCGAGTCAGAGCGGTGTGGTGTACATAGTCCCCTCCCTCCCTCCCGACGGTTCTGACAATCGTATACGATTGTCAGAACTGTTTCCCAAGCGAATATCTTGAATGCTTGGTTCTTCAAAATATACACTGAACCCATGTCTATATAAAGTATTCCTTTCATGAAATAATTCATTTCTCATGGTACCTTAGGATACCATGCCGACTTCCCTGCGATACGGTAGCCATGCTTTGGATGTCCCGCATGCGGTGCCAATCTCTCTTCAGTTACTACAGGCCTTGTTTCCAACCCTTACCGATACTCCGATGCTTCTTCACATGCGTACAACAGAAGACGTGCAAACTGTGGAGCTCGGTACCGTGTTCCCTGATGGGGCTGTCGTACTTGTGATTGGTGGCGCCAGTTCAACCCCCGGATCTAGTGACGTCAAGACCGGTTGTGTGAATGTCGAAACAGCCACCCACGAATCTTCCCAAGCTTCAGCTTCTCCACCTCGCCCTGAGATAAAGCAAGAACATTTGGTTTGTGACTTGACCGAATCGCCTCCACCTCCAAAAGACTCATATGAATCCACGAAATCCTCCAGCGCGGGACAGCTCAAACACAAGGTCAAATCTGAGTATACAGCCTATACCGGATCAGCTATTCCGATAGATTTTTCACAGTCTGTTGATTTGACCCAAGACGTAGCGCCAGTTCCTTCAGAAGAGGTTGTCGACGAACTGCCAGTGCCTCTACTTCCGGGGGTACTTTATAAGCCACGTGCTGGAGTTTTCTCTCCAGGGAAGGATTTCTTAAAATACGATCCGCAGACCTGGATGCGTTCTGGGAACAAACGGCTTGTCAAAGGCCGTGTTAGTAGAACTACGCGATGCGGTGGGGCTTTATCCTGTGAGAACGATGCATGTGTCCTATTTCGTACTACGGGTGAGCGTAACCGTATCCAATTCAACGGTACCTTCAAAAATCACAATCTGGTGTGCGCCCTTTGCAACGCTGCGCCTACAGTACTCATTCCGGCAATTGTCCGTTTGTCGTAACCGTCGCAGAAGACTCCGATTGCAACATCCTCATGCTGTCTACCAGCCCCTTTGGACACAACCATTCCGTGCTGTCCACCGACAACCCCAGCGTGAATGAGATAAAAATGGCTAAGACTAGGGCTGAGGAGGTTCTAAATACCGGTGGAGTGCGAAACGTGTGCCAGTTAAAACGGTCTCTACTCACGGAAACCGTTTTTCCAAAAGACTCTTCTTTTCACCCCAGCCAGCTACCAGGCATCGCGAGGAAAATGAACGTAATTGATAAGGCAGTGGACCAGAATTTTGTGCGAGGTCGTCGACAGGATGAGGGCATGAAAGCCGTTTCCCAATGGGCTGCTAAGCACGGTAAGGGCCTACTGCAATCTTTCGCGGACGAGGGGAACATCGACAGTTTTGCGCACACGTTCGTTATGTCCAGTGTCGGAGTGGATGGAGGTGTCGATCTCGTGCGTCGCATGCACCCGAAAAGTAGCGACGACTACCTCCGCTCAGCGTACGTCCACTTGGATTTCGTACATCGCAAGGTTTCTGGGGATTGGGTGACGATGGGGGCGCACGTGTTCCCATAGAGGCCAACGCCCTGCTCACTATTGCCACCATGAACGTACCCAAAGACTGTACCGAAACACAGGTACTGTTTTGGACATTGGTGAAGAAGACGGTAGCAGCCGAACACCCGCGTGAGGAAGTATTATTCTACGGCTTCATGGGAGATGCAGCAGGTAAGTTAAAGATCATAATTTTCAATGGGAGAGTTTGTAAGTTACACGGTTCTGACAATCGTATACGATTGTCAGAACCGTTGACAATCGTATACGATTGTCACCTACGCATGAAATACAGGGCAAGTCAATAATCATAGTTTTCTATGTGTGAGTTTGCACTTTATAACGTTCTGACAATCGTATACGATTGTCAGCACCGTGTAAACCTACGCATGATGTTGATATACTTGGTTTTCAAGAACTGATTAATATTTGGGGCACAGGTGCTAACTGGGCAGCAATCAAGAAAGTTTGGCCAGACCAAGATGACCGTAACAATCTGGAGTGCACGTTCCATTGGGGGCAGCACTTACATAAGATCGAATCTCTTATTCCATCAGATCTCCATGCCGTGCACAAAGACCTGTTACAGCGATGGATTTACTCTACTCCCGAGGCCAAGGTGCACACCACTGAAGATTTCTGTTAATAAAGTGTTAAAAAGTGTTAATTATGTGTTAAAAAGTGTTAACGGGTAGGAACTGTTAATAGTGGTGGTATAAATCCCGGTGGTAAATAATGATTGGCTTGGGAAAAAGTTAAGGAATTATATAATTCGTGTTAACAGAATGTTAACAGAATGTTAACAGAATGTTAACAGAATGTTAAATTAACACAATTTTAACAAAATGTTAACACTTAATCGGAGGGGTGCCGGAGGGAGTTGAAATAGGCCCCCCTCGCGAGATCGTTACACATGTAAGGAATATTAACAGAAAATTAACACTTTTAATAGGAATCATACACGTGGCACTCGGATTAACAGTTTTGCCGGATACTAACACTTGGCAGACTGTAAACGGTCATAAATTAACAGATTTGACCGGATCGTCCACGTGGCATGACTATTAACACTAGCACCACTAGATATTGACAGAAATTCCAGATTGTTCCACGTGGCATGTCTATTAACACTAGCACCACTAGCTATTAACAGAAATTCCAGATTGTTCCACGTGGCACGTCTATTAACACTAGCACCACTAGCTATTAACAGAAATTCCAGATTGTTCCACGTGGCATGCTAAGAGGGACTGCCGATGCTACTAAAAGTACCACTGGAACAGATACGTTCCATGTGGCAAGCAGGCACTCGCAATCTACACAGAGCATTTGGACGGAGCTGATGAAGCTGCGCTGGCGTTCGGTGTCCTCCTTCGATTGCTGCGCGGAGCTGATGAAGTAGCTTGCGCTATTGCTTCTTGCAACGTACCGCTTTCATCCCCGGCCATAGGTAAGTGGCGTGTAGAGGTACGTGGTTTCCAGGTGAGCCGATCCAGCCCCTGCCCCGATCCAGCCCCTGCCACGATCCAG
>LGRX02016533.1:0-15625 GCA_001247695.2 Cymbomonas tetramitiformis
TTGAAGATGCTCTTAAATGTAAGCGTGTTCAACTGGATGGGGGGGTGCGCTGGAAAGCAAACACTCGAACAGGAACACTCTTGGCGCACACACTGTCAGCGGTGCGGGACGAGGAAGGACCCTTACTCCTGGTGTTCTATGCCTACCTTCGTGGACACCGAGTAAAGGTGCTGGTGGACTCAGGCGCCTCGGATAACTTCATCTCGGCGGATTGTGCCCGTACCTGTGACTTGACAGTGCGCTCAGGGACGCCAATGAAGGTCACACTGGCAGATGGATCTGTAAAGACCGCTGGAGAGGTGGCGTACACCAAGTTCACTGCGCACACGGCGGCGGGAGTAAACTACTGCGAGAAGCGAATGGCTCTGCGAGTCTTGCCGCTAGGAATCCAAGTAGACGTGGTGTTGGGGGGTAAGTGGCTTCGCAGTCTTTCCCCGGTCACGTTGGATTATGCCGGCCACGGTTCCGTATCCTTCAACACGCGAGCAAATGGTGGAGGACAGCAACGGGTGACGCTCGCGGGCTGTAGTCCGGGGGTGGGTCAGGGCAAGGCCCAAGGCGCGGGGCTGATCGATGAGGTATTCCTGACGGCAGCGCAGCTGAAGCAGCACCTCATCCACGCCGAGACCAGGCGCCTGGCCGGGGATGAAGAGTCACAACCTCAGTGGCTCATGATGGCCGCGCGCGGGAACGACCATGAGGCAGCTTTTGCGGCTACCGCTGCTGAAATACCGCCACCTCACACCCCCGTGGAGAAGGAAGGACCCCGTCAAGATACTCGAGATGCACCGGTAAGCAGCACGTGGAAGCAGCGCTTTGACGCCTTCTTTGAGAAGTATCTAGATACCCTGTGTGCAGCTCTACCGGAGGCATCCAAGTTGCGTCGTACTGAGGAGGACAAGGCCCGTATCGACCGCAAGCCGGACGCGGAGGGTGGACCCCCATGTAGGCGTCCATACAAGATGACCGCTGAAGAGCTACGCCAGTTACGTGAACGCATCGAGCAGCTCGTGAAGAAGGGTTACATCCGGCCGTCGTCAAGCCCGTACGCGGCCCCATGTCTGATGGCACCCAAGCCTGGTGATCCGAAGACATTGCGTCTGGTGGTGGATTACCGACAATTGAATCAGCAGACGGTGCGGGACCGATATCCACTACCGGACATCCAACTGATGTTTGACGAGATGCAAGGGGCAGCGTTCTTCTCCTCCTTTGACGCGGTGGACGGATTCTGGCAAGTGCCAATGGCCGAGGAGGACGTGGAGAAGACCGCCTTCACCACCCAGATGGGGGCCTACGAATGGTTGGTGATGCCCCAGGGCCTGCAGAACTCTCCATCTCAGTATCAGCGGCGAATGCAGCGTGCACTTGGTCATCTCCCCTTTGTACGGATTTTCATCGACGATGTGGTGGTCTTCTCACGCACGGTGGAAGAACATTATGACCACGTACGTCAGTTCTTGGACACCTGTCGAGAAAAAGGGGTATACCTGAAGGCATCCAAGGCGCAGATGCTGAAGGAGTCTCTACGGTTCTTGGGCCACACTCTATCCGCCGAAGGATGCCAACCTCAGCATGACAAGGTGTCCTCCATCAAGGACTGGCCGAAACTGGAGACGGTAACCCACGTCAGACAGTTCCTTGGACTAGCGGGGTACTACCGCCGGTTTGTGCACCGGTTCTCGGAGATTGCCCAACCCTTGACCTCGCTCACCAAGACCGACGTACCGTGGCAGTGGGGAGAACTCCAACAATGGGCCTTCGACGAGCTGAAGACCGCTCTCTCCTCAGCCCCAGTATTGGCATTGCCCGACATGAAGGCAGCCGCGGATGGATCAGCGCCGTTTTTGGTACAAACGGACGCAAGCGGAGTTGCTTTGGGAGGCGTACTCATGCAAGATACGGGGGACGGTATGAGGGTGATCGCCTACGACAGTCGGCAGTTTTCTGCAGCGGAGCAGAATTACCACACCGGCGAAAGGGAGCTCTGTGCGTTGCACCATTGCACCACCGTCACCTGGAGGCACTACCTGTTCTCCTCCGACTTCCGGCTACAAGGTGACCATCGCCCCCTGGAATGGCTAATGTCTCCGGGACGAGAGCTTAGCCGACGACAGGCACGGTGGTACATGGACCTGGTGGAAGTCGGTGTCCCACGAATGGAGTACGTCAAGGGAGCCCTCCTTCTGGTCCCAGATGCGCTATCCCGCCGACCTGACTACGTGGCCAAGGACCCGCGGGATGGGCTCAAGGAGGCCGGTGTTGTAGACAAGGAGACGGACCTCCCCAAGGACCCGCTCTCCGTGCTGGATGTCGAGGAGATCTTTGAAGACCACCCGGCCACCCCCTGTACCAGGATGGGTGGCCACCATGGAGTCATAGATGGATGGCGTGGAGACGCTTCAGGTGGCGGAGCGAGCCCTGGTGAGCCTGCTCCAGGCTGGCAGCGCGCCCTGGCATGCAGCATGCCTTACTGAGCATGCAACCAGCTCAGCTTCGCATGCAACCAGCTCAGCTTCGCATGCAACCAGCTCAGCTTCGCATGCAACCAGCTCAGCTTCGCATGCAACCTGCCCAGCTGAGCATGCAACACGCTTGCCTGAGCATGCAACCAGCTCGCCTGAGCATGCAGCATGCCTTGCTGAGCATACAACCAGCTCAGCTTTGCATGCAACCTGCCCAGCTGAGCATGCAACACGCTTGCCTGAGCATGCAACCAGCTCAGCTCCGCATGCAACCAGCTCAGCTTCGCATGCAGCCTGCCCCGCTGAGCATGCAACACGCTCGTTTGAGCACCCAATCAGCTCGCCTGAGCATGCAGCATGCCTTGCTGAGCATGCAACCAGCTCAGCTTCGCATGCAACCAGCTCAGCTTCGCATGCAGCCAGCTCAGCTTCGCATGCAACCTGCCCAGCTGAGCATGCAACACGCCCAGCTGAGCATGCAACATGCAACATGCAGCCTGAAGCACAACTAATGCTGCGAGCTCCCACCGACTACTTCGCTGATATGTCCGAATCTGGAAAGCACCGGCAGGAAACAAGCACCCCGGGAACCACCCCGGTATTGCGTCGTAGTGCTCGGTTGCGACAACCCATTGCTACGACGACTCCTTCCGTCACGCCGAAAACCTCGACACGGCCTGCTACGGATTCTCGAAGGCCTAAGCAGCCAGCTCGGCCGTCTAGTCGAACCGCCAAGCCCCCAGCCGATCGGCAAGACTGGAAGGTGCGCAAGGAGGTCTTTGAGCGCCTCCAACGACGGTTCGGCAGCTTCGACGTCGACGCGTGTTGTGACCTGGGTGGACGGAACCGCCAAGTGGACGCCTACTGGACTGATTGTCTGCAACAACAGTGGCGGGGAAAGCACGTCTGGTGCAACCCCCCATACTCCAGCAGTCATCTCTCCATCGAGGCGGTGTTGCGTAAGTATGTGGACGAATGGCGGCAAGACCCCGCACATACCTCGGCAGTGTTCCTTCTACCGGACATCCAGGCCCGCATGCCTCAATGGAGGCGGCTCTTCAGAATGGCTGGTATGAGGCTGGTGGAAGTGATACCCACCCATGACGAACGAGGGGTACCCACACAGCTGTTCGAGACTCCTGACGGTGTACTTCACGACCTTCCGTGGCCCGTGCTAGTGGTACATGCTCCCCCTACCCGACAGCTGTTGCCGAGAGTACGGCATCCCCGAGTGGCGCCTCCTATAGTGCAACGGGGTAAGGCTGCTGAGACCCGCGATGCTACGAGCCTCCCCACAGACGTCACATTCCTGGAGTCCCTGCACGATGAGTATGCACGTGCCGGCCCTCTTCGGCAGCTGCGGGATGAGATCCTTGCGGCCCCGCACCATGCCACGAGGGATTTCCGTATCGTTGGGGACGTGCTATGGCGTGTAGCCGCAGGACGGTACCAGTTGGTTCTCGGCGAGGACTCCCCTTTGCGAGAAGTAGTCTTCAAGGATGCCCACGACTCCACCGCTGCAGGCCACACTGGCCGGGAGAAGACACTGGAGAGAGTCCTCCGCAGGTTCTGGTGGAAGAATGCCTCCGAAGATGTGGCGGGATGGGTGGCCTCATGCCCTACATGTCAGGCGGTTCGTCCCCGAGCATCCTACCCCGATGGATTATTGAATCCGCACGCTATTCCCCAACGCAATTGGCAGGATGTGAGCGTGGACTTCGTTACAGGGCTGCCGCTCACCGCCCAAGGAAACGACGCCTTTGTCACCTTCACGTGCAAGCTGAGCAAAATGGTGCACCTTATGCCCATGAACTTTGGGGACAGCTCTGCGCAGACAGTGGCCCGCATCTACTTCGACGTTGTCTGGAGGCAGCATGGGGCCCCATGAAGATTGTATGCGACCGTGACCCCAGATTCCAAGACTCGTTCTGGCGTGAGCTAATGAGGCTTATGGGGGTACGGGTGGCTTCTACCACTCCGTACAACCCTCGCTCGGACGGACAGGCGGAGCACACCAACCGGGTGGTGGAAGACATGTTGCGCTCGTTCGTGGGTGCCAATCCTGATGACTGGGACCTCTACATGACGAACGTGGAGTTCGCTGTCAACGACTCGCGCAGTGATGTCACCGGGTTCACGCCCTTTGAGCTATGCTACGGGGTGTCCCCGATGTCTCAGTTAGACCTTTTCCTGGAAGCTGCAACTCTCCCTGGCTCTGCGCGACGGAAAGGGGGGGTGGGTACCGCCCATGAGATGGCTGCGAAGTTTTCGTCGCAGTTGCGAGACGCGCGTGGCCGCCTTGAGTTGGCTCAGCAGCGCCAGTGGGAGCAGTTCGACCGGCGCCACAAGCAGCATAAGTACGCAGTGGGGGATCTGGTGTGGATCGAAGCTCGTCATCTGACGGAAAAGGTGATGGACCGTGCGCTGTGCCGAAAGCTCGGTAAGCGCTGGCATGGACCTGTAACCGTGGTGGAGTGCTTCTACAGCGATTTGCAGGCGGAGCTGGCAGAGGCGGACCGCGGGGCACCGGTGGCATATCGGTTGGCCCTACCGCCGCACTGGCGCATTCACGACGTGTTTGCGCAGCACCGCCTGAAGCCGTACATCTCCGGCATGGATGAGTTTGCATCTCGAGCACAACTGCCCGTACCTGACCCGGTAATGGTGGATGGGCAAGCGGAAGCTCACGTGGACAAAATCCTGGCGTATCGTGTACGCATGGTCAAGGGTAAATCTGTGGAGGAATGGAAGGTACGCTGGACGGGCTACTCGGCAGCTCACGACCAGTGGCGCTCCAGAGACAAGATGGACAGAGGCGGGGAAAATCAGCAGCTCAAGGAGTTCGAGGCACGACGATTAGGCATGCAGGCGGACATGCTGAAGTCCACTGAGCATGACCGACGGCAACGTCAACAGCGACAGCCCGTTCACCTTGGCGTCACCTTATCCCAGCTAATGGAACACCCATGTGACGTTCCGGAAGTGGATTCTCCACCGGAAGACTTCTGTCTGCCGTGGGAGCGGGTGGAAACCTTGGAGAATGGAGAGCTAGTGGTGATCACCGACCTTGAAGAGCGGAAGACCCGGCCAGTGAGAATCTTGGTGTTGTTCAGCGGAACTGGATCGGTGGAAAGGGAGTTTGCCAAGTGCTTTCCGTCTGCCTCGGTGGTTACGCTCGACAACGACCCACGCTGGCAACCTAACCATCTCGCATCAATGGAGGACTGGGACCCCACTCAGTATCCACCGGGATTCTTTGATGTCATCTGGGCCAGCCCTCCATGCACCCAGTACAGTCAGGCGCGCACTACGGGAGGCCCTCCTGATCTGGAAGGAGCAGACAAGAGTGTGAAATGCACCCTGGATGCTATCGAGTACTTGAAGCCCAAGCACTGGTTTTTTGAAAACCCTGAGGGAAGATACCCGAATGCACTGCGGTTGCGGTCAGTGGTTCGTAAACTGCCACAGCCTCTTTTTTGCACCTACTGTAAGTATGGAGAGCGATATCGTAAGCCGACATGTATCTGGACTAGCTCACCTCCACCAACGCCATTGCTGGAGTGTACCTCCCAGACACCTTGCGCATGTAAATGGGCCACCGGAGGGCACCCTGAGACTGCTCAGCTTGGACCATCGTCTTCACAGCAACCAGGGGCGCGAGATGCTCACGCCGTGTACCCCGTACCAGCTCCGTTACTGCGTCATCTCTTCCACCATCTTCAATTCGGGGAGCTTGATACCTGAAGACACCGGGAGCGGCATCGGGAGATAGGCCGCTCTTGAGGGGGGAGGAGTTGTACCGGGAGGTACGAGCAGCGGGGTTGCATGCACAGAGATCTGGTTGCATGCTGCCGACGAGTGGTTGCATGATACAGATGCCTGGTTGCATGCTGCATATGCCTGGTTGCATGCCACAGATGCCTGGTTGCATGCTACAGATGCCTGGTTGCATGCCACGGAGGCCAGGTTGCATGCTACAGATGTCAGGTTGCATGCTACAGAGGCCCGGTTGCATGGCACGGAGGCCAGGTTGCATGCTACAGATGTCAGGTTGCATGCTACAGAGGCCAGGTTGCATGCCACGGAGGCCAGGTTGCATGCTACAGATGTCGGGTTGCATGCTACAGAGGCCCGGTTGCATGACACGGAGGCCAGGTTGCATGCTACAGATGTCAGGTTGCATGCTACAGAGGCCAGGTTGCATGCCACAGAGGCCAGGTTGCATGCGACAGATGTCGGGTTGCATGCCACAGAGGCCAGGTTGCATGCGACAGAGGCCAGGTTGCATGCTACCGATGTCGGGTTGCATGCTACAGAGGCCAGGTTGCATGCCACAGAGGCCAGGTTGCATGCGACAGATGTCGGGTTGCATGCCACAGAGGCCAGGTTGCATGCGACAGAGGCCAGGTTGCATGCGACAGATGTCGGGTTGCATGCCACAGGGGCCAGGTTGCATGCGACAGAGGCCAGGTTGCATGCTACAAAGGCCAGGTTGCATGCTACAGAGGTCTGGTTGCATGCCACAGAGGCCAGGTTGCATGCAACAGAGACCAGGTTGCATGCTACATATGCCAGGTTGCATGCTGGTGACGGGTGGTTGCATGCTGCAAGGGCCTTGTTGCATGCCGGTCACAGCTGTATGAAGAAATAATTGATGGCAAGGCAGATTTCAGGAGAAGATCTGCAATGACAATAATTATATTGAGGATCTGGTGGATTCCAGAAAGATCTGCAATGGCAATATCGTGATCTGCCTGATGATTGGTGGAGGAGTACCAGAATCAGGCATATATGTGCACATGATTGGTCGATGGCAGATGTCAATACAGGAATCCTGCTAGTGATTGTTAGAGAGCAACATGTTGAAAGGGAAGCTTGGAAAAGTGGACCTCAGTTAGTGTTGATCAAGAGAATGAATTAAGGACAAGTTTCACATGTTAGTATTAGGCTGTATGCCAAGACTGAACATAAGGATATAGATGTATTAGGTTTGAGACCAGACATTATATCGGAAAAGTGATTGTAATACTAGGCTGAATAGCCAGTGTTTGTCATGAAGTAAAACAGTGGAATGTAAGGCTAGAAGCCTATATGAAGCACCAAAAACAGTAAATAAGATAAAAAGAAAAGAAGAAAGATAAAAGAAAAGAATAAGAAAATAAAAGAAAAAGAAAGAATAAAGTTATCAGATATGCGCTGGTACATAAATAGCAACAAAAAACAGGCTTCACAGAAAGTCGACGATTTGATTAAAAATATCCCAACTATGGATGCGACGCATACAGGGGAGAAATACAAATCTGAACTTAAAATAATCATATCCAAAAGTGTCAGTCCAATCAATTATATGTTACATTTGTTATTTTCGGTATTTAGTGAACGCCAAACACCATCCTACACAAAGTTCAATGAAATAAGTATTTATTTTGACGAAGCGCTGCTACCTACAGCAGATGTGAGCGGGACGCTCATTTCGTACCGTAAGATTCTAAACAGTGCAAAAAGCAGCGCAGGCGCACAACCACAAGAGGCCAATGTAGCGTTTATCGATCCGAAACCGTTGGATGATAGCGAATTGACATGCATACCGTATGTTCACGTACAAACCGTAAAGCAAATCAAAACGGACGACGAGCTGTTTGTGTGCTATTCGTACGATTCTTATAAAAACGACGTCGGTATACAACGGAATTGCGCTATCAGGTTGGAATTTGAAAACTTGCCTGTGTCGTTAGAATTTTACCGGATGTTTATACCTGTCATGACACAGCAGCCGGATACGCCATCCGTGATCAATAAGGAACTAGAAGAGATTTTGGAGTATCACCTTGGAAAAATAAAGGAACAGTCCAAAGATGACGCTAAGTTTGACAATTTGCTTACCGCGAATGAAATAATGGCATTGGAGATCGTAACCGGCACAGAAAAGGCGCTCTTTCTACGCTGTATGCTGAGTTTTGTGGAGCAACGACTCGGGCGGGTATGGGAACACAACCAGTATGTTTACAATACGCTGTACCCGCTATTACCGGTCCGTGACGTGCAGCGAGTTGTGAGTGCGACGGCGGCACCGGCGCCATCGAAGACAGCGACGCGCGATATCGGGGCTTCCACCTCAAAAACTTTAATAAGGACTATCGGCGAATTCACTTACAAAGTAGACACCCGCAATGAACAAAAACCCGCACTGCGAATTTTACATAATAATAAGAACTTCTTGGTCGTAAAACAGAGCACGATTGACGGAGCTGGTCTGGGTTTGTTTGCCGACCGAGCTTTTGACAAGAAGGATACCAAAATAGCCAAATACACGGGAGAAATTGTTGAAGACCAGAGCGCATGCAGCGAGAAAGGTTATTACATAGAATACAGTATTACAAGAATGTGCGGGGCTAAAGCCGCCCTGAGCGTGAGGGATACTATAAATGAACTAAATGCGAACTTACGGGCGAGTTAAATTTGGATGGCTCGTGCGATAATCTACGCCTAACGGAGGTGGCTAACTCGATAAGAAGGCATCACGCGTCCATGTACGCGGTAAACGCCGCTGACGTGCAGCTTAACATCGAGGTGGCCGCAAAATTTTACGGAATGGGTTGTGTTCTGCGTATCAACCTCACGTACGCTGTCACGCCCGAGTCGACCAGCGATACGAACGCCGACGAGGTGGTGGATCCGTGGGACGGCGACCCGTGTTTGATTTTCGGAGCTGCCTTGATTATGGGATGCGACGATAACTCCTTACCTCCTGCGCCAGTCGTGTCCGCGGCGCCGCGCATTTTTTCGACGGAGCTTGTGCAGCAGCAAAACGATCAGCGCGCAACCCCGCTATTTTACGGATTTTACGGCAACGACGCGCGCGCGTCGTTGAACGAGCGCGACGCGGTTGGGCGAATCGACGCTTCGGTATCGGTGGACGTTGTGTACGGCCTGATATCGCCATCGGCGGGGGACGCGCTCACGCGTTACGGCGCGGTACGGATGCTCGTACTGTATGTATCGAGCGACAATGGCGTCACCTACTTCCACGCAGGGTCGCACGCCGTGCGGGACGTCAGCTCATCGCTGTCTCCCGCCGCCGAGCTCGGACCGGACGCCTCGGATTTGACGCCCGTGTACGTGGAGGTACGCAGCGTACCGGCCGCGTCCACGAAACGCGAGCGCGTCGCGGTGCGCACGGTCGAAGGCGGTCACGCGCGCCGTCAGGGCGTGGCGTGCGTGACTCTCCAGTCGGAGCTTGCCTCGGAAGGCGAGCTCACGTTCGCCGTGCAGGAGGCCGTCGCCGGCGTCAATAACCTGCAAAACGGAGGCTGCGCGTCCAAGACCGGCGCCGCGGCGCGAACCTCCAGTCCCGAAATGACGCTCCCGTACATGGACGGCGCGCTGTCGGGCACGTCCGCCGTCATCGCTAGCTCCGTGTTTCCCTCCCTCGTCTTCAAGTCCGACGCCCGTCTGAAACTGTCCGACATCTCCACGCACGTGATGAACCTCTGGGGCGCCCGCGGCGGCGATGACCACGCCACCGACGATTGGCTGGTCAGCGCGCTTCAAGACGTCGCGATCGCGGCCGAAAGTAAACCAAATTACCTTACCTTACCTTACCTTACCTTACCTTAATCAGCAGCTGCTGCAGCAGCAAAGCTCGAATCCCAACGGGCGACGCAGTCGAATTTTCGATCTCACGATCGCCAGACGCTAACGATGACAGTGCCACTGCAGTCGCGTGTATGTACCGCGACGCCACCCACGCGTTATGGCATGGCATGCTGGGAAGCAAAAAGCGAAGCACTGTCGCGCACATGATCCTGCGGTCATATGATGTAATGGCGATATCCATGTCAACATCGCATGGTAATGAACCGTGCTGTCCAAAAACATCGACGCCTAGTGGAGATCGCATATTTGTGTTCGACAGCGCCTAGACCTCTGATCTTTATCGTCTTGGCATCAAGTAAATTACCTTACTTACCTACCTCTGACCTTTATCGTCTTGGCATCAAGTAAATTACCTTACTTACTTACTTAGTCAATCAGCAGCAGCAGCAGCAGCAGCAGCAGCAGCAGCAGCAAAGCGCGAATCCCAACGGGCGACGCAGTCGAATTTTCGATCTCACGATCGCCAGACGCCAACGATGACAGTGCCAATGCAGTCGCGTACATTTATCGCGACGCCACCCACGCGTTATGGCATGGCATGCTGGGAAGCAAAAAGCAAAGCACTGTCGCGCACATGATCCTACGGCCAGATAGTGTAATGGCGAAAATTATTTAAACATCGCATGGCCGACGCGATGTTCGGAAATCAGATAGATTCGCTTTTACATTGCATAGCAGACGCGAGGATCGAGAAATGTCAAATCATTAATGGACTGGCAGACTCGATGTTCATGTTCGGATCTCTCGTGTGCGCCACGTCAGCAAGATAAATAATCCCATCGACCGTCAGATGCGCCTAGTGGAGATCTTAATTTAAGATCGACCGGGCCTAGTACCTTAGTCAATCAGCAGCAGCAGCAGCAGCAGCAGCAGCAAAGCTCGAATCCCAACGGGCGATACAGTGGAATTTTCGATCTCACGATCGCCAGACGCCAACGATGACAGTGCCACTGCAGTCGCGTACATTTATCGCGACGCCACCCACGCGTTATGGCATGGCATGTTGGGAAGCAAAAAGCAAAGCACTGTCGCGCACATGATCCTGCGGTCAGATAGTGTAATAGCGAAAATGATTTAAACATCGCATGGCCGACGCGATGTTCGAAAATCAGATAGATTCGCTTTTACATTGCATAGCAGACGCGAGGATCGAGAAATGTCAAATCATTAATGGAATGGCAAATTCGATGTTCATGTTCGGATCTCTCGAGTGCGCCGCGTCGGCAAGATAAATATTCCCATCGACCGTCAGATGCGCCTAGTGGAGATCTTAATTTAAGATCGACCGGGCCTAGTACCTTACCTTAATCAGCAGCAGCAGCAGCAGCAGCAAAGCTCGAATCCCAACGAACGACGCAGTCGAATTTTCGATCTCACGATCGCCAGACGCTAACGATGACAGTGCCACAACAGTCGCGTGTATTTATCGCGACGCCACCCACGCGTTATGGCATGGCATGCTGGGAAGCAAAAAGCAAAGCACTGTCGCGCACATGATCCTGCGGTCAGATTATGTAACGGCGATGTCCATGTTAACATCGCATGGTAATTAATCGCGCTGTCCAAAAGGATCGACGCCTAGTGGAGATCGCATATTTGTGATCGACAGCGCCTAGTACCTTACTTACCTTACCTTACTTAATCAGCAGCAGCAGCAAAGCGCGAATCCCAACGGGCGACACAGACGAACTTCCGATCTCACGGATGCTAGACGCTAACGATGACAGTGCCACCGCAGTCGCGTACATTCACCGCGACGCCACCCACGGGTTATGGCATGGCATGTTGGGACGCAAAAAGCGAAGCACTGTCGCGCACATGATCCTACGGTCAGATGGCCTAGTGGAGATCTCTTTTTGAGATCGATCCGCCTAGTACTTCTTAACTCTTAACTCTCCGCGATTTCTTAACTCTCTGCCCCCACTGTTAAGCTTCTCTTAACTCTCCGCCCGATGAGTCCCGTCCTTAAATCTGGTTTGGGTAAAATGAAAATTCGTCGCGTCGCGTAACTTTTGATCGCAGCGATTTGATTGGTTGGAAAACTGTAAAGCGCTACGCAAAAGTTACGCAAGAGCGTCGCGTCGCGGAGATGTTTGGCCAAAGATCTTTTGCGTAGCATGCTACGCAGAGATAATTTGTCCAACATTTACGCGACGCGACGCTCTTGCGTCGCGTTTTTTGGTTCCACGTAGGATAAATTTGAAAACTGTTCGTCAGATCAAATCGGAGATAAAATAAATGGACGCTCCTTGGATATGCGACGCATGTGTACGCTCCACGTAGGCAGGTGCGACGCCTTCACAAATCTTTGGATAAAATTCGTCGTATAAAATACAGATCTCCCCCCTTTCGCCGTCCCCTTGCCTTTTTTTCCCCCCACCGCCCCCATTAACCCCAATTTTTTTATCCCCCCCCACCCACCCCATATACACTCCCCCTCCCCTACCCTTCCCCCCTTTATCAGCCCGATTTCATCTGTCATCCCCCCTTCCCCCCTTCCACCCCCCCCCCCAACCCCTCATCCCCGCTATAACTCCCCACATTTCCCCCTTTCCCCCCCCCCCGCTTATTTCCCCCTTTCTCCCACTTTTTTTCTGACCCAACCCCCTTTTCGTTTCGGAAAATCGTGTATTTATTTTTATACCCATTCCAGATATAATAAAACGTAACCACGTTGGACGCCACGTACGCATGGGCCGTCGTGCACACAGTCGCAGTACGCCGATTTATTCATCCTTAAATCTGGTCAGACGCGACGCGACGCGACGCGACGCGACGCGACGCGACGCGACGCGACGCGACGCGACGGCCGTAATCTCCTTACCAGATTTAAGGACGGGCCTGAACGACGAAGAGCTAAGGTAGACGTCCTAATCGGAAACTGGCTGGATGTAATCGATCTGGAATATTCTAGAATTCCGTTTGATCCTGCGTTCCCGCGTGGCCGACGAACTGTTTCTCCAGAAAACAAGGAAGCGTCAATTAAAAATTGACGTTCAGTGTGATTCTATGGTTTGGCGTCACGTCACGTCACGGTGCGTCGTCTTGAGTGAAGATGGCATGGGACCTGTGGTAAATTCCATATTTAAGTACATTCGAAAACTGTACAAAACGACAGATTTTGTACAAAGCGACGGAACAATTTCCGGGAGGTAACAGTTTTCTCAATTTTTTTGAATTTTTACAGCGCTAACCTACTCTGGCTTGCCAGAGGTTACGAGCTTCGGCCGCTGCGCGGCCGATCGCGCGATTCTCGACAGACAACAATGGAAAGCAGCTCGTAACCTCTGGTTCTTTTCGTGTTTTGGCCTGAATTTCGCTACCTCTTCCTTCCAGAAAACCTAAGCGAACCGCGGAAACGCCTGTTTTGTATGCTTACTGTATACTGAAAAAAATGTAACTGTTACCGCGCGCAGCATATAATATTCAGCTATTAGGACAGTTCGTTGATTAAGCGGTCCACGATATACTGAAACCTCGAGGGTGCTCCTTAACATCCCCATGAAGTTCCTTTCTGGCTCGACTTACTCTGCTTGATGCGACGAGTTGGGGTCGCTGAGAAATCAAGCGATGGGCAGAAATGGAGGTGAGGATTTCTTTCAGCGGTTCCTTAACCTGAATACTTTAAGTTTTTCGAACGTATGGGGGGATGTTTGGAGATGTCTGAAAGGTATTTGGGGTGCAATATGCGTGCAGGCGCGTTGGTGATATAGAATTGTTGAATCGCGAACTCGTATAACTTGAGCGGTGGGACAGGGATGGAGGTGCGGATTTTTTTCAGTGGTTCGTTATGCTCAGTACTTTGCGTTTTTCGAACGTATGGGGGGATGTTTGGAGATGCCTGAAACGTATTTGGGGTGCAATATGCGTGCAGGCGCGTTGGTGATATAGAATTGTTGAATCGCGAACTCGCATAACTTGAGCTGTGGGACAGGGATGGAGGTGCGGATTTTTTTCAGTGGTTCGTTATGCTCAGTACTTTGCGTTTTTCGAACGTATGGGGGGATGTTTGGAGATGTCTGAAAGGTATTTGGGGTGCAATATGCGTGCAGGCGCGTTGGTGATATAGAATTGTCGCATCTCGAACTCGTATAACTTGAGCTGTGGGACAGGGATGGAGGTGCGGATTTTTTCCAGTGGTTCCTTATGCTCAATACTTTGCGTTTTTCGAACGTATGGCGGGATGTTTGGAGATGCCTGAAAGGTATTTGGGGTGCAATATGCGTGCAGGCGCTACTGCGGTATATAATGGGCGCATTAGACACGACTATAACTTGAGCTGTGGGACAGGGATGGAGGTGCGGATTTTTTCCGGTGGTTCGTTATGCTCAGTAATTTGCGTTTTTCGAACGTATGGGAGGATGTTTGGAGATGTCTAAAAGGTATTTGGGGTGCAATATGCTTGCAGGCGCGATTGTGGTATAGATTTGTGAAGTGTGACACACCCAAATCTTTAGCCATGAAACCGCGATGGAGGTGCGGACTTTATCGAAGGGTTCCTTATGCATATTACTTTGAGTTATGCATACCTATGGGGGTTTGTTTTGAGATGCCTAAAGGGATTTGGGGGTGTCCTATGACCACAAGAGCGAATAGAGACAATTGAGATTTGTAACTTCTAGAACTTCAACTTGAATAGTGGAAACGTCACATAAGGTGATATTTGTGCCTCTAGTCCTTATCTAGCGTGTACAAAACTAAAGCACTTGCGCGTGCTATAGCTTGCTTGTGACACGTTTGTAATCTTATGTAGGCATGAAAACCCTAGGTGGAGAACAAGATGATAATGTTTGAGTTATAGAGTAAACTGAATATATTGTATAATAAATAAAAGCCAAAGTATGGCCTATGCTTGTGTGAAGGGCTGCATGGGGAGTTAAGAGCATTTTTCAAAAGTAGATTTGGACAACGGAGCCGCCCGTGGCGGGCATTTTGGTGCGTGGGGGTAGGGGTGGCGCCAGCAGCGCCTAGATGCAAATTGTCGGGGAAGTGATCTGATACAGGGTCGAAGACAGGTGGAGCTGTGCATATGAATGTGTGGGGGGCTGCATAAGGAGTTAGGAGCATTTTTCAAAAGTAGATTTGGACAACCGAGCCGCCCGTGGCGGACATTTTGGTGCGTGGGGGTAGGGGTGGCGCCAGCAGCGCCTAGATGCAAATTGTCGGGGAAGTGATCTGATACAGGGTCGAAGACAGGTGGAGCTGTGCATCTGAATGTGTGGGGGGCTGCATGGGGAGTTAGGAGCATTTTTCAAAAGTAGATTTGGACAACCGAGCCGCCCGTGGCGGACATTTTGGTGCGTGGGGGTAGGGTGGCGCCAGCAGCGCCTAGATGCAAATTGTCGGGGAAGTGATCTGATACAGGGTCAGAGACAGGTGGAGCTGTGCATATGAATGTGTGGAGGGCTGTATGGGGAGTTAGGAGCATTTTTCAAAAGTAGATTTGGGCAACCGAGCCGCCCGTGGCGGGCATTTTGGTGCGTGGGGGTAGGGGTGGCGCCAGC
>LGRX02016534.1:0-14528 GCA_001247695.2 Cymbomonas tetramitiformis
GGTGCGTATCACGCCTCAAGGCCCGCAGCTTGACCTGGTGCGTATCACGCCGCAAGGCCCGCAGCTTGACCTGGTGCGTATCACGCCGCAAGGCCCGCAGCTTGACCTGGTGCGTATCACGCCTCAAAGCCCGCAGCTTGACCTGGTGCGTATCATGCCTCATATCGCCTCATGGGTGGCAGCTGCAGCCCTCAAATGTAGCAGGGGATGCCGAGGGCCGGGACCTGACTCGCGAGAGGCGAGTGGCCCTGAGGCGAGTGGCCCGAGGCGAGAGGCGACGCAATGGAACTCAGGGCGCCTCACCGGGGGCCGGGGCAACGCTGCCAGAGGAGCGGTTGTTGCTGATGGTCATTCCCAGGGAGGAGTATTTCCCACTCTGCCACTTCGGAACCGCTGCTTTTGCAGAGGAAGGCCGCCGCGCAGTACTCCCCGGCAACTCTAGGCTCCTTGTCACCGCCCTGCGCCGCTCCCACTCCTCTCAATCCTCTCCTCCGCTCTCCCCTCCCTTCTCCTGCTCGCTGCCCTCTCCGCCACTCTCCCCTCCCTTCTCCTGCTCGCTGCCCACTCTCCGCCGCTCCCCC
The DNA here is from genome assembly GCA_001247695.2 of Cymbomonas tetramitiformis. NCBI lineage: Eukaryota > Viridiplantae > Chlorophyta > Pyramimonadophyceae > Pyramimonadales > Pyramimonadaceae > Cymbomonas > Cymbomonas tetramitiformis. Next base: position 582 of record LGRX02016534.1, read on the forward strand.
TCCCTTCTCCTGCTCGCTGCCCTCTCCGCCGCTCTCCCCTCCCTTCTCTGCTCGCTGCCCTCTCCCTCCGCTCCCCCTCCCTTCTCTGCTCGTGCCCTCTCCGCCGCTCTCCTCCCTTCTCCTCCCCTCGCTGCCCTCTCCATGGCTCTCCCCTCCTTCTCCTCCCTCAAATCCTGCTCCTCGTCTCCTCCCTTCTTATGCCATGCCTCTCTATTATCTCCTGCTGCCCTCTCTGTGGCTCTTCTCTCCTTCTCCTGCTCATTTGCCACTCTCCTTGCTTTATCCCCTCCCTTCTCCCTGCTCGCTGCCCTCTCTCCTCCGCTCTCCCCTCCCTTCTCCTGCTCGCTGCCCTCTCCCTCCACTCTCCCCTCCCTTCTCCCTCCTCCTTTGCCCACCTCTCCGCCCTCTCCCCTCCCCTTCTCCTGCTCGCTGCCCTCCCTCCAGCTCTCCCCTCCCTTCTCCTCCTCGCTGCCCTCTCCATGCTCTCCCCTCCTTCTCCTCCCCTCGCTGCCACTCAGCCTCTCACCTCCTTCTATCTGCTAGCTGCCCCTCTCAGCAGCTCTCTATCACCATACCTAGCTGCCCTCCGAAGGCTCCTGGCAGCCATCACTGCGGTTGCCAGCAGTGTGCCGCACGTCAGGACGGACAGCGCCTGCACGTTGGAATCACCGAAGCCAAGGAAACCCTAATTCTAGGAAAGTATTGGTGGAAAGGGGGTGAAGGGCTAGACGCACTTCCTGGAGGAGTGGGCGGACAGTGGACGTCCCGTGAGAGGCGGATTCCCCGTACGCGGCAATCGCTTGGAGTTCCTGTCCACTCGTGGTGATGCCGATGGAGCGGGCTTTGCGGCGGGGGGTGTGGGTGCCTGTCGTTGAGCGGAGTGTGGTCGGTAGCACTCGATGTTAGGAGGGGGCGACGAGCGACGAGGCAAGCTGGACGGGGAGCTTTGCCCCAACCATGCGTGCCTTCCTGGACTTGAGCCGGAGGCACCTTTTGTGCTACGCCTTCGCGGCTGCGGTGAGAGCGAGCCTGCCACTGAAGAATGGTGCCGGGCCGATGCCGGCCGAGAGGGAGACGTCGAGGTCGATTGCGATGGGGCGCCTCCCTCCCGCACCAGGCGGGCCCTTAACGGTGCGGTTTGAGGTCGCTTTGTGGCCACTTTTGCACCCCCACCCTCCCCGTTCAAAAGATTGAAGGCGCTGAGCATGTCCTCAAAGCTGGGCTGCACGGCCTTCCCGTTATCATGCTCCTCCTTGTTGCTACTGCAGAAATGATGGAACAGCTCTAGCAAGGTGTCCAACGAGAGTCCTGCCCTCTCCCCTCCACCCCAACGAAGCCTCAAGAGCAGCACTCGTAAGGATTCAAGGTCCTGAAGCTTGGAGCTGAGGCGATTGGTTCAGAACAGCCAGCGGCCCTCGATAAAGAACAACCCTTAGGCATAGGGGTTTGCGCTCACGGCCAGGCCAAAGAGAATCATACATATGAACCTCTCCGGTATTCGCATAGTCCTCGGACCTCCACGGATATCGAGGGATCCAAAGCTACAGTTGACGTGTGCCGACTTGCAACAGTAGTCAATATTCCTAGAGTCGCGGCCCATGCGCACCAAGCACCACCAGGAAGAAGGCCCTCTGCCAAATGGCGGGCCGCAAAACGAGGGGCGCGACCCAGGGCGAGAGCGGCGCATCTGACTTTCGCAGGCCGATGTGCGCCGCGCCCGATATGAACCCACAGTCTCCCCTCTGTGATTGGACCTGTGTTCGCACAGGCTTCCTGCAGGTGCTCCTCCACCGCCTACCCCCCTCTGTGATTGGACCTGTGTTCGCAGAGGCTTCTTGCAGGTGCTCCTCCAGGGTCCGATCTGCCTCGTCCTCGGTTGCAAGCACCTCCTCCTCATCAACGGCTGCGAGCACGTCCTCCTCGTCGGCGGCTTCCAGGTCGTCTTCGAAATCCTCCGTATATTCCTCGTGCGAAGACCTGTGAGAGATGGCAGAGCTCAGCCCACAACAGGACTCGGTGAAGAGCAACTTTATCACTGCGCTTGCAGTACAGCGAGTGGTCATTAACCTGTACGACAGTACATAGAATTGCATCACTGCTATTCAGAGAAGGGAGCCGAAGCTTCTTGGCGTTGGTGCGTTCCGCTATAATATGGTGCACCGTCCAGCTAGTGGCATGCACGAAGAATTCTACGGATAAACCTTCTTATCGCGCTCCTCCCTGCCGTGCTCGTGTATCGAGCTTTGTTTTGACTCGAATCAACGTCGAGAGTATTAGTGGCGCGCGATGACTGGACATGCACGCTTGCGCTAGATTAGAGGGGGAAACGGCGGCTCACCTGACGAACTCTGCCGCGGGGACCTGCGTTTCCAGCGCCTCTCCAGAACTCCGCGAGGACTGCACCGTGACTACGGCCGCAATTTGCGCGAGCGAGTCGGAAGCGTGTTTCCGACGATACTCCGCTGCAGACAGCGGCCGACTGCGGGCAAACAAATGCAGCTGGTGGGGTCAGTTTGAAATTTCGACCTGTTACTACAGCGCTTCAGAAAGTGGGGAGTTTGGCGCGTGATATTGCGCGGCCTACAGTGCTTAAGACAATGCGGCGTACGGCTCTTGGCACAGTGGGGCCTCAGCCACGTGGAACTGTGTAGCGTCTGGCGCTTGAAATAGGATGGCGTCTGGCACTGGAAAGTGTATGAAGTCGAGCAGATTAGATTGCAAGGTACACCACGTATGGCACGGTGTACTAAGGGCACCTCGTGAGCATTCGTGCTACGAGTATATTCTGGCTTACTTGTGTGAGAAAGGATCCAAGGCTTGCGTTGGAAACTTCAACTTTCTGGATAGCTCAAGTTTACGTTACATTCAGAGAAGCTTACGCTTGCTTCAATGATTTTGGGAGCTTTGGAAAGCATTCTACCCAAAAGAGCTCGGCCCCGGGGACCACAATATTGGCCACACTGTATTCACAACGGACATGCAGGCGCACGTCTTCCAAGGATGTTCATGTTGACAGAATGTTACTTGGTAATGGAACCGGTTATTTGGTAACTCCTAAAGCCCTCGAGAAAAATACAGGTACCTCGTAACGTATGATGAAGGCGCGAAGACTGTCATTTATTGTTCTCGCTGGCGACAACTTCGAACTCTCAAACAGGAAGCTAGAATGAAGTCCTGTGGTCGTCCCCTCTCTTTCCCCAAGCGTTTGGTCCCATTTACGCATAGAAACTAGAGTTCAGCACAATATAATTTCATAACTAATATAGAGCAGAGAGGCGCAGACGTGACGCCTCGCCAGTGCTGAGAGCCACTTGGTGGGCCCAGTTGAGTCATACACTGCACACAATGTGACCCAAGCACGAAGAACTTTGTCAAAGCTGTAGCAATGGAGTCTTAAATTACAAAATCTTAGCGGGAAAACAGCGGACTGTTCCTTTTCGCGTATTTTATGAGTGCAAAATAGCTCCAGGTTATATTGTGCAAAGACGAAGAGGAAGACTGAAGACCTGAAAGACTGACGTGACGATGACGTGAGATCCGAAACGGTGACGAAAAATGAGTGCTGCTCCCATATAAACGATAAACGATAACGCATATAAAGCAAGGGGTATAAACTAGTTGATACCCCTTGATATAAAGGCTATGATGATGAATTTATCTGAGTATATATCTCTTATATAAATTATATAAATTCTTACTTTTTGAAAAAATATTATCCCCCAAAAAAAGTACGTTTACATGATACCTCTCGTCTGAATCCTCCACTCGCGTTGGACTCGGGACATGATCTTGATGAAGAGCATGAACTGGTGATGAACCGAGAAATCCCTCGCCTCCAAAATACCGGGATGCTCTCTCTTGCACTTCACGTGCGTCGCCCTCTTAAAACACAATCCTTCGACTTTCAGTGGAAGTCTCTGTGTGGTAGACACCCAGAACTTTCCAAGCTAGCTACTTTAACTTCGCGCCACAAGGTTTCTCGTCGGTTCCTCACATCTCCGGCCATGGCTGCCTCTCTCCCGTTCGGGGACACTTTTTTCCTGGATGAGTTCGCTTTGCGACAGTGGGAGGATCCTGAGTATAGCGGCACGCGAGTCAGGTATACGTGGCTCGATGTCCTCCTTGCCTTCACGATCGCCTTTAGGTTCTATCCCCTTGGGCGCGTGTCAAGAATTCCAGTTTCAGATTGACTGCAGAGAGCGTTATTAGGTTCCCTGGGAATTCCACTAATACTGGCGAGTGAAAAGTAACAGTGTCCCATGCATTTACGTCATCCGGAGAGCTGTAGTCTGCGCAGGTCATACATGCTTTGTTCCCTGCCTCGCCGTGCACAGCTAGCGTGAAGGTGGATATCTCTTAAGTATTTGGGGGGAAACTCTCACTGACAGCTATGACAAGGCCGAGTTCGTTAAGAAGATACATGAATTTCATCAAGGTGACTGGCTGTTTTTATGCCCAATGTTCGCGTAGGCAACGTGCTGTAGAAATATTGCTGAGCAGCCAAGTCGATAATCGCCGCGTGCCTCGACTGAGGGCGGCTGCCACGCAGCCCAGGCGGCGGGAACAGGCCGCAATAGGCGCAACGCTTTAAACGCTGATCGCGCAACCCGAACGTTACGCTACTGAGCCTTGAATACGAAAAACCGGGGCACGGAGCTCTCGTTTCAGGGCCTCGCGCTCTAAGCACATGCCACGGAGATCGCTCTGTAAAACACAGTGTCTTTTTAATTTGACTCTTGCGCCGCACATCCCGCTGACGCGCCACTCCAGCCACGGCGTTCGGCACTTGTCCTGGTATCTCTGTGGAGGTCTTCGTTAGTAACGGTGCTGGCGAGAGTGACGCTGCCAACGCCTGCTTGCTGAAGCACCTATATGCGGCCAGTATGCGCATCCCCTGAGGCTTAGTCCTGAGCTTATCAGCACTTTCTACCGGCTATTGGCTTACGGCATAACAAAATGTATTGGCGGCTGCAGGCGAAGGTTACCCCCTGGTAGACGGATATGCGCCATTCTGCAAGCACGTGTTCGTGCCCAACTTTCTCGGGGCGCTGTCGGGCACCCTCGAGATCACCCCAGACAACGCCCATCTCCTCAAGAGCGGGTGCTCACCTCTCCACCTCCCTACGAGGGACCCAAGCGCCTTTCCCCGTTCCTCTTCCCCGCGACACGACTCCTGCCTCTACCCTTGGTGACTGCCCAAGACTATCACAGGCTCCTCCCCCGGAACAGACCCAAAAGCTCGCCGCCCTGCTTCCCGCCCCGGAACAGACCCAAAAGCTCGCCGCCCTGCTTCCCGCCCCGGAACAGACCCAAAAGCTCGCCGCCCTGCTTCCCGCCTACCGCACAAGGTCCTGCCCCGTGGAGGGGAGCTGTTCAGAACTCACCCTACACACTCATTCTGTCGCCGCTTGCGTTCCTCTTCATGCCCTGCTGCTTACCTCCTGTCCGCTTTGCTCCTTCAACGGCGCTCGATGCTCTGGAGAGTGCAGCTGTATCGTCAGGAGACCCGGCTTCGACCTCTTGCAGACAAGAGCAGCTCGATCTACGCGGGTGCCCGCGGAACTGCGCGTGCACTGCTGCTTGCTCTCCACAAAGGGGCTGCTGGCGGTAACGTTTCGGCTGCAACGGGTGCTGGGGAGAGAAGGGCGGGCGGGCAGATACCAGTCCCGGACTCCCGCCGAGCTGCCAGTGCTCACGCGCTACTTCCCTGTGCGCCCCCCTCTCGTCTGCTTTTCCAAGCTCTCCCATTAGTCTAGCGGCGCGTTACGACGTGCTGCGCCTGAGACGGCAACCTTCGGTCGAGTCGTGCTCTGTGACCCACTGCCAAGTGTTAAGCCCTGGTCGTGCGCCGCATGGGCTCAACCCCTACATAGAGGCATAGAATCGAGACAGACAAGTTTCTAGAAAGTCGATTTGCTTGTTTGTGCATCCTGCCCAGAATTCTAGCGTGCAGTACATCACACTTGAGACGCTGCCGGGGCAAACATAGCTGCTGACGTGTTATCGGCCGCCGGCTGTGCAAGGGTTGCTGCTCACGTCTGTGGCGGATTCCACTTTCACGGCTGAGGGGCTGAGGCTGGCTGCAGGCCGACAAGGTGGTTGCGGCGGAGGCCAAGATGCTCGACATCATCTTGTACTCTCGCGAGCAGTTGCTGAAGGAGCGGGCAGCCATGGAGGCCAAGCAGGTGAGAGAGGCGGCTCAGAGCGGTCTTGGCGGCATCCGCCCCGCAACGTTGTGCCGGCTTTAAAGGATGTGCTCTCCAGCAGTTGGTTGGACTGCTGGGTGCGTGACTTTACGCTCGGCAGATGGCTTACGAATGTAAGAGATGCAACGTACGCGCATGTTGTTGTTGCGTGCTCAACATCACAATTTAATAATGAGCGGGGGAGATTGGTGTGCAGGAGCGGCCGGAGATGCCTGAGGTGGAGTGGGGGATCATTTCCATCAAGGGGCAAGATGCGGACCACGAGCTGCCCATGCAGCCCATCACGATGATGCGAAATGCGTGCGTGCGCCTCCCGCTCATGAGAGTACCTTGCTAGCAATCGGCTCCTCTTTGTGGTCGGGAAAAACTAGTATCACTGTGCTTCGTTGCGAAGATAAGCAAAGGGTCTCTGTGGATAAACACCGATATATTCCTTTCGGTTTGTGCGAAGAGCACTATGTTGTCTGCCATTTTAGATATATTGTAAGAGTTTAATTTTGTGAGTGGTCACCATGCTTATCCTTTCGGTTGAAGATTGGGTGCGTCACGCTGTTTTCTTTGTTCCAGTTCTTATGAGGGTTCCTCTCGGTCGTTTCTTTCCGTTTTAGCTGTATTAGACACTGGCAGGGTTGCCTCACGAAAGAGAAATAGATGTTTGCTCTCGTAAACTGGGGCTTACACTGTTAGTAGGTGGTAGATTGATTTCACTGTGTAGGTTTGAATATTGAGGGACAAGCTTGGGCAACATCCGTGTTGTGCGTATGCTGCTATTGCGCATGTTGCAACCGCTGGGTACATTGATATGAGGGAATGTGATAACATCGAGGGTTTACACAACGCAGACATGAGCATGTGCACCACACATGATCAGGTGATGTTTTTGCATCTGAAGGAAATGTGCAGCACGTATCGGGATCTAGGATATCTGTTTCGGTCCAACTTGCCTCTCGTGGAAGAATTTGGCAGCGAAGGGGGGTTGCATCTCCACTGTGCAGGCTAGGACGTGAAGAAGGGGGCTCCGGTGTTCCAATGGATCGCGAAAAATATCTTGCCTCGGTTGCTTATTGGGAGGTAAACTGTGCCCACGTCGCACACATTATTACTGTATATGTTTGTGTCTTGGGAGTACTTTGGATAGCATCCTGACAACCATTCTAGAGCTCATGCTGTTGCGTAGCATGAGTTGTTGGTTAACCTGGAATGTGGGTTTCGATGTTGTTTGCCTGGATGCAGGCACATGCACCAATTGTGGCAAAGAACTAATTGAATTTGCCGATGGCACAGAGTCATCCATATGCTTACAGTGCCGAGACTGATTTCGATGTTTGCGGTGCCTGAACGGAAATGTAATGTGTGGGAATAAGTGGCACGTCTGTATTTGCAGATGGCTATCCATGCTACCATGGAACATGCATATGTATGTATCCAAATGTCAAAACATATGGTATATGCATGCTTATGCAAGAAAATTGGGACAAAGTGCGCTAGCTGTGCATCAACGACTTACTTTTATTACTCATTTACCAAAGATGGGGATCGCAAAACGCCTTGTAAGCCATGCATAGCAAAGCTATCTGAAGCAACTAAAGTGTCAAGCACAAGTTCTGCATTATGTCCACATCCTTCACACTCAGGGCCAGTGCTTTTAATGGGACATACCGGAGCTTGTAGAATGACTGACAATCATGCTATGTCTTAAAAAGCAAACTTAGTTGTATGAAGCGAAGACCGGATCGTTGCACATAATCTGCTCACCACGAACTTATCGGCCCACACGAGGGCAATGAATGAATGAACCTGATTTGACCTGGACCAATCAGTACATCCTACATTTTTGCCTAGGTTGTCTAGGCGTAGGATCTTCTCATTCCGTCATTGCCCTCGTGTGGGCCTACACGAGGGCGGAGTGCGAATAGGGCGAGGATATTCCACTACCCTGCTTGAGTAGCAACCGCATCGTGTTCTCCGTTGTATGGATGCTTGGACCTTGGAGTCCGGCAACTTACTTACTGCCCAGCGGGTTGGCGGTTCGATTCCCAACATCGTCTTTGTTTGAGTAGCGATATGAGTTTTTTAGGGCATTTTGTAGGTTGTCAATTTGCATGGTGTGCTCTCCTGACTCCGCCAGCAGCTGCGTTGTTGGCATCATCTTTTTTACCATTTCACCTAATTGCCTTAATGGCATATGAGAGCGCAAACCGAACGGAAGCTGTATGTACGGCTTGGTTTCAACTCTGACTCATTCCGTGCATTGTCTTGCGTGCAGGAATCAGCCGCGCCTTTGCGGTTTTCTTATTGTTGGATTATTGGTCTTAGAGAGTTCTATCTATCAAAACCCACACGAGCGCAAACAACGTGTTTTCGTGAATGTCTTCATTTTCAGTTTTGTTGATTGTGGATCCTTGTGTCAGTCGATAGAATTTATTGTATGTATTATTTATTATTTACACTAGCACTATTCACACAAAGCAAGTATCAATATTGAATTCGTATTCTTGTGTTTTTGAACTTCGTGGTAGAATGTGCCTTGCTCTCGTACCTCCATAGTATCAATATTTGCAAATCACTTTTTTATCACAGGCACCTCTCAATTTTGTAAAGGTTTGTTCAAACGCCCGGTATGGAGGCGGTCCCGGTCTCGGTTTTCCCGGTCTCGGTTCCCGACCACGCTTTGGCAGGCTGAGATTTATGCAAGGGTCGTGGATATGTTTTACGTGGATTTTGCTGAAGTGCCTAAAACTGTTTTGGGTTTCACGATACTACCATACATGCCACACCACGCAAAAGATGGACAACCCAAGCAAGGCTGTACGACTACCAATGCAGCGGCAAAAGTGTACTGGGCGGAGGAAAACAGTTGCATCCCCAGCACTCAATTTCTCCCATAGATAGCTTTGTCACACAGACACGCACACATGCACATCCGCCGAAGTCCCGAAGTCTTTGATCCCTCGCGAGGATGCATGTATCAACCCGTTTTCCTAGCTACTGAGCAACCTCATAAAGTAATTATTGTCAACGGACATTAGGCTTATCGCACGCACATATACACTTCGCGCAGAATGCTGTCATTCAGATATCATCCAAAACTCCCGCAGGATCTCCCAAGGGCAAGACGGGTGAGACCACAACACAACTGGATACGCATCTCAAGCATTCCACGGTGTCACACCCATCGAAATGAGCCCCAACAACGATCCACTCCCGAACACACAAGGAGCTGCAATAAAAGTTAATGTCGCACCGCAAGCAACGCATAACAAAAACGAATTGCTCTAGGACTTGAAGGTCGCTAACTGGAGAGCGTGTGCTTGCTTGCAAAATGGCACCACTAAAAGTGCTATGGCAGAGGTTGACCGCGAGCCAATGCAGAACGTGCGCGAAGGTCTCGATTGTTCGATCGAGGTACCACGCCAAAAAACAGACGACTTATGCCGTTTTCGACGGGAATTCCTAGAGCTTCTCTTATGGAGAATTTACAGTGTCACACATGGTGCGTCAGGACTTTGACTTGCTCGAAAGTCAGGTTAGGGATGCGCTTAAAAGCGGGCGACCTCGAGTAAAACTAACGTAAGTTTGTAACAGCAGCCGAAATGGTAACTGATGAAGTGAGTTATAAGTTAGGTATAGTTACCGTGTTGAAAGCACGCATGTAAAGGATGATATACTAAGAGTTTTGCACTCGCACCGTCTGGTAACAGGTGGCGATGGTTTATGTTCACTGAGAGCCAGGCTCTTGGAAGCGTGAGTCGTTCGATTTACAACATTCCATATAAGCTGATTTTCACCTCTTTTTAAACAGATTCTTGAGAGCCTTGAAAGGCCCACCTTCACTTTCGTTCTCATCCACCCAGCCTTCGTCGACGTATGGACCCTTCAAGTCAAAACGCTCGCCGCCATCGAACTCGGGCATTCCGAACGACGCCATGGGGAAAGGTATACCACCCTTAATAGTTTCCTTGGAGAGTGCTGCCGCCTTCGCCCTATTCTTCTTGTCAATGGCTGCTTTCTCTGCAGGGTCCATGGTGTTCCGCATGTACTTGCTTACCTTTTCACGACGAGCGTTAACTTTATCGTTCCCTACTCCTGACCGCCGCCTCCGCAGTATGTCCTGCTGAATCTCCCACTGCTCATCGCGGCGTCTTGCGGCTTCGTCGTTCTTTGACCTACCGAAAAGACATTGGGTCTGAACAACTTTCGAGCGCTTGGCTACAGATTCTAATGATCTGCGTTGTTGCAGTAAGCTTGGCCCAACAACCGTCGAACGCATATTCGGATAGGAGGTAGATTTCCACATCCCAAATGTGTTGCTATCCTGTTTCAAGGAACGCAGGCGGAATATAGCACGAATTTTAGCGATGCTTTCTGTACACTTCGGATTTCCCGTGGCTCACTCGTAACAGGCAAGCGAAGGGCATGATATGACACCACTTTTTGTATAGACTGTACTATTACTTGAAGATTGACCGCTCGCGCTCCTGTGCCGAATCTGTCATTTCAGGATCCAATGAAAAACAGCAATTCTTTCTGGCGATTTTTCCACGTCAGCGAAACAGATGCATTTCTCGTATGACATTTCTGAGATCCTGAAATGTCGCTGTCGCGATCGAAGATGTTTATCAGTGTCACACGACAGTATCAGTATGAGAGAGGAGAGCAGTCACCCCCCGCCCGCCCCGCCCGATCGCAAGACAAAACCTTTTCGGTTTGAAAGCAGTAAAATAGCGCACGAAAACACTGTCGCGTGTGGTGCACGGTGTTACGCCCGCTCTCTTACGCAACAAGCAGTCCCTCAGTTCGCTCGGGTCGGAGAATATACAATACAAATGCTTTCGTAAATCGTCACAAATCACTTTGTTCACGTTTGAAGCCCCAGCGTTGTTTCTCTCTGGCTGGCAAGGAGCCCTCGTACAAACCAAGTACACAGGGCACGAGATGGCGAGGTGACGCTGACGTTTAACAGAAAAGGGCGAAGAGAAATTCCATACCAAAAGATTTCTCTGTCATCTTACATTCAGTGAAAACAGCACGGATGGTGAACACGGCGTTGAAAGAAGGTTATTCACAGACCAACATTCCCGACACCGTAAAATTTGGCATTCTCAGTCTCCAACGTTGTTTCTGACAGTGGTATCCAGTGACTAAACCTGCATTCTACATACACATATCGACGTAGTTTTCATTTGAAACTCATGTTTCTGCTCCGCTTTAGTTTTGCTGCGTGCACTCTGGATGCTCTCATCCGGCACTGCGGATTCTGGACGTCCTGTAAGTGGAGCCTGCAGTGAGCCAGGAAGGCTCTTTGTCAATCCCCCTTTATTAGGACTGTGCTATAATTTTCTCGAAGCGAAAAGATTTGCTGAAATATCACTGTTGAGTATAATTTTCCTCTTGTTTGTTACCTCTTCAGCTGATTTTTGTTTGTTGTAGCATGATTTGTGGAGCTGTCCTCTGAGCTGAATTCAGCCGAAAGTGAAATAGGAATCAGGTTGCGCACACAACACATTTAAAATTACACTTCACAATCATATTTCATACAAGGTATTTTGTCTCTAAATTTGTTCAGTTGAGTGGGGGTTCCCCCCTATGCATTTCACAAATTTCTCATTTCGCTGCGAGGGGGCTGACCTCTTTAGAATGACAGAGTGTGTACGGGTGAAATTTGTATGGCAGAACCTTCGAAACGCGAACAGGGCATCATCGAGGCGGAGTCCTTACGTCATGGCGGGAAGACCACGTTCTATCAGCTAGGAAGCGGCGGTTGGTATGCAGGAGGCCGCGTCGTGTGGCCAATAAATGTCACGTGCACTCCTTACAATGCTGAGATTTGGGCGCCCGCGCCGCCCAAGCGGCCTCTCCGTACTCAGGCGGAGGCCCCTCAGGTCGCGAGTTCCACGTTCACAAATTCGGACGTAAGTGCTTCACTATCAGATTCCCAACATGCCTTTCAAAATGGCGAGCTTTCAGAGTTTCCACGACCTCCCAGGTTTCTTTTGTTATCATTGTCCCTCACTCTCACTTACGAGGCAGCTTCTGCTCACAGTCGAACAGTCGACGAGCAAAACTCGGCACGCGCAATTGAAACGTGCTATCTCTACTTTCGGTTTTCTAAACAAGCTAAGTCGTGCTTCAGCCCGAATGAGAAAAGGCTTGCTTCCAGTTGTGCAACGCAGATGTCTCTGCTCCCTTATCTTTTTGCCCGCCGTTGTGAAGGTCGATGTACCCGGTCAGTAGGAATCGTGAAAAGCATCCATCCCAGTTGTTCTGAACATCTCAAGAACATCTCAAGAGGAGACTGCACGTCAGTCGCACAAAATTGGGATCTAACGAAGCGAAAGTGCGCTTTTCCCTTAATTCCGTCGTGACTTCCGGCGGGTCTGCGTTATCTATCGCGCGCAGTTCATCATTCAAAGCGCACTAGCGCTTCAAGACGACCTCGAGGTCATTCTAAAGGACGGGAATCCACTGCCGGACCCGGAGCCGCTACCCCCTCTTCGCAGCTTTCCGGGAACAAAGTGTCTCGGCGCACTGGACACAGAGTCTTCGGACGCGCGAGAACTCGAGCGGAGCGACGTAAGCCCCACCAAATCTGAATGTAAGGGCCGCGCCTTCCGGCACCAGCCGCGGTTCCCCAGCTTCTCGCAGAGCTTGCGGCAAGTGTGCTGGGAACCGGCGTCAGTGTGGGACGACACCGCGTGGACCAAGCATCAGGAGCGCAAGCAGTTAAAGGTGCTTTCTTCGCTGCGCTCTTCACGGACCGCACTTTGTCTGCCAGGGTGCCCCCTAGCGGGTAGGTGCACGGAACCGAGAACGCCTCCCTGGCCTGCCCAGAGCCTTGGGGGTTGTAAATGAATGAGCTGCCGAAGGATTTGCCCACAGGTCTGAGTATGGGGCTACGCACACAGGCGTTAGAGGCAGCCCCCTTGACGAACGGACAGCTGCTGAGCCCATACCACGGCTCATCTTCCTCTGACGAATGGGCTTTAGGTGCGCGTTCCTCATCGAGCAACAGTATCTGACCATGTCATAAAACTGTCCGAGACTTTTCAGCGGCTCCGCAGGTGTTCTGTTGAAGTCTCCGAGATGGGTCTTTCATGTACGTAAGTGCTGCGCGCGCTAGTGGCTAGGTTTCCGTCCACTTGTTGTTTGGTCGGAGGCCGTATTGCCGTGAGGAGACAAAAGCAATCATGGTCGATGCGCTTGTGCTGAAACTCTAAGCTTGTTGTTGCTCTCATATCCTTCATCAGGTGCCTACACTTTGTGCTGTCGTGCTGACGTGTCAAGCGTTGCAACTTCCCAGCTGCTCAAGAAGACACTGTGCAACTGACCCTGCGACAAATTTGCAGTTGCATTTGAGGTTTACATTTGCACTTGCATTAAATTTGCATTTGCACTGTTTACCCACCGAGGTTGAACATAATGGTTGGTCTTTCCAGTGCAATACAAAGCGTATCGGAGAACCGTATTTGCTTCAGGCCACTTCCGCTTGAGCTTGTGGTCGACCGATTCGACAGCTGTTTGACTGCGGTGAGGCTGCTTTGCAGGCAATTCAACGGAGGGACGAGAAAAAGACAAAATGGAGGAAGTACGCAGTTTGTAAGTGCTCCCGCCATGGCTTCACGTGAAAGGCCACACCCAAGGTGCACAGTGGACTCTTTTTGGCAAGGCCACACCCAAGGTGCACAGTGGACTCTTTTTGGCAAGGCCACGCCCAAGATGCACAGTGGACTCTTTTTGGCAA
>LGRX02016535.1:0-13841 GCA_001247695.2 Cymbomonas tetramitiformis
GGCGGCCGCGCGGCTGCTCCCTGCTGTGGTGACTCATGGCGGCCGCGCGGCTGCTCCCTGCAGTGGTGACTCAAGGCGGCCGCGCGGCTGCTCCCTGCAGTGGTGACTCAAGGCGGCCGCGCGGCTGCTCCCTGCAGTGGTGACTCAAGGCGGGCGCGCGGCTGCTCCCTGCAGTGGTGACTCAAGGCGGCCGCGCGGCTGCTCCCTGCAGTGGTGACTCAAGGCGGGCGCGCGGCTGCTCCCTGCAGTGTTGACTCACGGCGGCCGCGCGGCTGCTCCCTGCAGTGGTGACTCAAGGCGGCCGCGCGGCTGCTCCCTGCAGTGGTGACTCAAGGCGGCCACGCGGCAGCTCCCTGCAGTGGTGACTCAAGGCGGCCGCGCGGCTGCCCCCTGCAGTGGTGACTCAAGGCGGCCGCGCGGCTGCTCCCTGCAGTGGTGACTCAAGGCGGCCGTGCGGCTGCTTACTTCAGTGTTCGTTGAAATTCAATTCAAGCATACATCTCACGATCCTGTTGGCAACACCCGCTCAATTTTGGCTTCAACTATCTAATTCAACGGCGATCTTCCACTAGCTAATTACAACATTTCTTTTGTTGATGGCAGTGTACATCAGCCCACCGGAGATGTCATGCGCGGCTACAAGTGCCACATACTGGACACGTCCGTTTGGAGATGTTGCTAACTCGGTTGCTGGCGTTGATGAGTGCCATGATCAGTGCAAGGCCGCATCTTACGTTTATTTTGGTTTTGAGTGCCCACGCTCAACAGTAGTTCATTGTCAGTGTGCAAATTCACTTGCCGGGAGTTCTCAAGTTGACAACAGTCAGTGTGACAGACAAATCTACTCCGGTAGCACCATTATTATTGGGACCACTGACTGGAAGTTGCAGCCTCCGGTGCTCGTGCTGCATCTACAGCGTCCCTCTCCTCCTCCCCGTCCTCACCCCCCGTCTCCATCGCCATTGCCCCCCACCATGCCCTTTGCCCTCCATTGCCACTGCCTCCTCCGTGTATGGTCCCCCCACCACTGTTCCCTTCGCCATCTGCCCCCACTGTGTCGCCATCCTACCCCCACCACCACCATCCTCCATGCACCTCCACCTTTATCTCCATTGCCCATCGCCCCCCTCCACCCCTTCACCTCCACCACCATCTCCTCACACCGCCACCTCCTGGCCGCCATGTGCCAGCCACCTCCTCCGCCTCCACCTCCTCCCCACCTTCTCCTCCCCTCCCACCTTCTCCCTCCCCCTCCACCGCCTCCACCCACCGCCCCCTCCCCACGCCCCCCACCCCCACTGCCATCCACCACCTCCATCGGCCGCCCGCCACCCCCTCCACCTCCTCTCTTTCCACCATGTCTACCATTGTCACTCCCCACCCCCCGTCCCCGTCCCCCTCGTTCTCAAACAACGGCCTCGCCAAGCACACTCAAGCACATTACAAGCACACTGGCTACATTTTCCCCTTATTATGCAAATCTTACATATTCCCTACCCCCTCCTCCGCCCTCTCTCCCGCACCCACCTGATGAGTATGTTAAGAGAAGGCGTTTGCAGACTTCCTGCACCGGCACATCATCATATTTCTACTGTGGCATTTCGTCGGACTCAACAGATGGTTTTGATTATTGCGCACAGAATACAGAGTGTCCTTGTGGAACATGTTGTTATTGTGATTGCTGCATAGTGACATCGATATCCCCGACTACAACCACAACCCATACGCCAAGCGTCTCCCCAACCACACGAGGCCCCACTGCCTCCCCCTTCACATCATCTCCAACCACCTCGCCTGTCACATCATCACCAACAGTCACACCATCAACAGATGCCCCCACTAGCGTGTCCCCACCACCACAGCCCCCCACCCCGGGCTGGAGCCAGACCCGCCACACCACAGCCCCTACAACCCATGTCCCCCACCACATCCCCAGGTGCTACGAGTCCCCCACCACCGCATCCCTACAATACACCCCTACAACCACACATCCCCACCATATCCCCCAATGCAGCCCCCCACTACCACCGGTCTACTACAAATCTCACCCACACGCCTCACCCACCACCCTCTTACCCACAAGCTCACCCTACCCTCTTGCCTGACTCACCACCACCCTCTCGCCTGCCCAGCTCACTTACAAGCTCACCACCACCCTCTCACCACCACAGCCCTGGCCCTTAATCCACCATCCCCATTACTACAGCTCCCACCACCACAGCCCTACAACCCATGATCCACACCATCCCCAGGTGCTACGGCATCACCCACCTCCCCCATCCCCCCTCCTCTCCCGCCTCCTCCTGCATCCCCGCCTCCCTCCATCCCCGCCTCCTCCACCATCCCAGCCTCCCCCCTCCATCCCGCCTCCTCCACCATCCCTCCCCCCCTGTCTGTACCCCCCTCCAATCCCGCCTCGCCATCCCTCTCCCCCCACCATCACCGCCTCCCCCTCCATCCCCTCCTCCACCATCCCCGCCTCCCCTCCATCCCCGCCTCCTCCACCATCCGCCTCCCCCTCCATCCCCGCCTCCTCACCATCCCCGCCTCCCTCTCCATCCCACTTCCCGCATGCTCACCCCCACCGCCACTGCCATGTCGCCACCCCACCACCGCCATGCCCCCGCCATCACCATCGCCCCACCTCCATCACCATCGTCCCCACCACCCCTACCCAGTATGATGCCCACTGCAAGTCCTATGACCAGCTCCCCAACCTCAATGCACCCGACAACTGCTTCTCCCATTACGACTGCACCTACCACCGATGCTCCTACCATGGCCCCTTCAACCGGTAATAACCTGTCTGCAGGTCCCCTTGCCGTGCACACATGCCCTCAAGAACCATGCCAGGTACAATAAGATTCTTCGCCAAACATCATTGATGCATAGTTTGCTCTCGATTGGTGGAAAGTCATTTCACATCACCATTTGGATAGAAGACATACGTACACACAATTCATCCGGGCCTCTTATCTTTTTATGTTACCACACCTGATTATGTTTGCACAACTCGTTGTAACAACAACATTGCAAAGTAGTCGGCACGCTCCCTATGATGGGCGATGTGCATCAGAACCTAACAACGTTTCTTGTAAGTCCAACACACGACATTGTTTATTGGCCACCGGGAGGGCTTGGGACACACAGGCAACTGTGGGGATGGGACCCCAACTGTGGGGAGTAGGAACAGTGCGGCACGACAGTTGTAGGGCAAGTGTGAAGCGCATTGCTCAAGTTCGCAGCTTCCTCGCAAGGCAATCACAGCAAGGGCTTCAGTCACGATTGTGGAGTTGGTGCGGGGGGTAGAGGCAAGTCGGTGGTGGGTGCGCAAGTTCGGATGAGGGCAACCCAGTTTATCATTCTCAGCCCCTTGAGATAGCCCTTGGACATTCTGGCCGTGGCGTGGGTGGGCAAGCTCTCTTGAGACCAGGCTCTAGGGCGTGTAGGGGGCAGTGGGATGCTGTGGGATGTGGGCTTGGTGGTGAAGGGGTGGCTCGATTGGCGGAGGTGAGCCGGCTTCAGAGACACAGCAGCAGTGCTCCGGCAGGGCAGTCACAGAGGGGCTCAGGTGGCCCAGTGAGGCTCAGGAAGCAGAGGGGCAGTCCTATGCGTGAGCTTGGTGGTGGAGATATGGCTCGCGCAGCTCCGGGGGCAGGGATGAGCCGGCTTCAGGCAAAAGGCAGCAGTGCGCTGGCGTTGCGGATGCAGATGGGCTCCGCAATCCGGAGATTCCAGATAAGTGTCCCGAAGTGTGTGCTAAGTCCTTTAATCCGCGGCGTGGGTACATAGTGCAGCCGGTCTTCTGCGGCTACGGGATGCCAAAGGAGTCGGTACAAGGATAAGCGCGCGCGCACACACACACAATATATATATATATATCCCCAGCGTGGGTACATAGTGCAGCCGGTCTTCTGCGGCTACGGTGTGCCAAAGGAGTCGGTCCAAGGATGAGCACACGCACTATATATAATTTATATATAATATCCACACTCACACAAGCATCGCCCGCATTACTTCGACGCTGGTTAGTATTAAAACAAATATAGATATATATATCATTGGAGGATGAAATGCCGTGAAACACTAAAAGAATTGTGTATGGCGGATTGTTACACAGGCGCACCTACAGATTCACCCATTACATCGGGACCGACGATTTCACCAATTACATCCATACCAACTTCGTCACCAATGACATTCTCACCGACGAGATCACCAACAACGATCTCCCCAACGTCCGCATCCCCAACCACAGCAGGTGAGATGTTGAAGCAAGCGGACTGAAGCCGGGTGCATCCCATTACTCCGCATTTGTACATCCACCTGCTCCCGATGCCGTGCGCCGTGGTCCCCAACACCGCCTCCATCCTCGTTAAACCAGCTCAATGAAAACACTGAACAACCTCGGCGGCCTTACATCCCACATCCTTGATTGAACCGGTGTTGGCACAAACCTACCTTTGCAAGCATAGTCTCAGACACAAGCACACAACCTCAGGGCACCGTGTAACGCGCATCTCAAGTCATCATCGAGATGGCTGCGTGGAATGTGCTCAGTCTAGGTCCGCCTGATAAATCAAAAGCTGCCCCTCAAAAGCACCCGGGGACTGGGCACACCAACCCTCTCATCGGCGGCCATACTCCGCCTTGCGCCTGCCCCAGCTCCCTCGCCTGTCGCGATCCAACGACAACTGGAGCAGTAGACGAGGCACAGCCTCCCAAAATTTCGCTACCATCTAGCATTCACCTGATCGCTCCCCTCTGCACCCTCTGCACCCTTACCCAACACCCCCCTCTAGCCCCCTGGATGTAGCAGCATCCGCACCAACTCCGAGCCCCGCAAGTGCCGATCTCTCCGTGCAGCTGATCTCTCCGTGCACTCCTCCACGAGCTTCTTTACCTGTGCACCAAACCCCCAAATGGCCATCACAAAATAATGTCACCAGCCCGTGATGCGGAGAGACATTGCCGTACAATGCAGCCTTCGGCCGTTCCTCTGCCTCTGCCGTGTGCAGCGGCACACGCACGGGACATTCCGCCTCACGAACGAAGGACGGGGCGCACGGGAACCCGATCACCACGTCAATGCTGAGATGCTGTCCGTCGTGGTTCAGGCCTGTGATGTCCGGCCTTCCGCTCTCGCCAACCGCTCCCGATTCTATATCAAGGTAGCGTTTGCGCGTAGGCCTTTTTTGTAAAAACTTTCCAATTTTATTTTATTTGAAGAGGAGGTCGCCCTGAGCAATCTAAACATATTGGGCACTTCAAGAATTAAATTGGCCATATGATGGACAAGTTATGGTCGATACCGCTCGATCTTCTCCCACACTTAACCATACTTAAGCACATACTTAAATTGCTCATATCTCAAGATCTAGAAACTGGAAAGTTTTTGCAGAATAGGCCTTCGCGCAAACGCCACCTTGATATCTGCTGAGCCATCTAGTCCATGCGGTCAGGAAGGGTTGGGGTCTCCATCCCGCCTCGCGGCTCTGCTGCCGGCTTGGCACCGCCCATCTCCAATTTGCTGTCCTTCCCGAGCCGGTCGGATAAACAACGTGCCCCCCCGCACCAGTGCAAACAAGAGCTGCTGGATCCACCTCTCCGTCCACCCCATTGAGCAGCCAGATCGTATATCTCCTCGTCCACCTCCTCTCCCTGCCACATCTTCCTCCCTGTTGTACTGGCTCCCCTTGAAACGCCGATGTATCTTCTTCAGAAACGCCACCGCAGCAGGCCCCATCCCCCCATGTGTACACCTCCACGCCAAAGGGTATAAACTCGTGCGGGCGCGCATCCCCGTATGCCGCCACCTTGCTCTCCTCCAATCACCTTGCTGCCGCCCCCGGGGCCGTCATGTATGGCTGCCCCAATTCGCACATCCCCATATGCCGCCACCTTGGTCTCCTCCAATCACCTTGCCGCCGCCCCCGGGGCCGTCATGGCTGCCCCAATGTGCGCGTCTGCTATCGGCCGCACCGTGGCCGCATCAAAACATAACGTGCTGGCGGGGCCCGGCTCTGCGTGTGGACGACGCGGCGGCCCAGCATGGCTGCTCACGCTTGTGATCCCCGAATGCAGAGGCTCCCTCCCCTTAGGGACCCAAGATGCCTGAGCCCCGTGTTAGAGTCCCCAATAAAAGGCCTCCCCGCCGCTGGCTACTGCAGCTCACGCCACGCCTCCTCATCCTCACCCTACTGCCCAGTTGCTTGCCTGTTCGACCTGCCGGGAGTTCGATCCAACGGCAGACAAACTGACTGTCAAAGTTGATGCCGTAGTACCCGATGATCGTTTCTGCCGTTGGTCCCCTCGTTTGGTCGGTGACACTTTGCTTTGTGAAGGCAGAATTCGTCTCTCTATTCGACATAGAGATGGGATGCATGCGCGGCGTCGTGGATGAGGCGGATGTGCGACTGTGTTGCTGAGACAAAAATGATGCATGTGCTGCTGGATGGCTGAGGACTAATGGCCGCCGCCTTGCGTTGCGAATGGTGGTGGATGGTCTACAGGGCCCACACACGCTCCCTCTAGCAGCCCTACTACGCCCTTCCCGACCACTGCATTCCCGACTATGTCTCCATCCACGTCAGTTCCCACACGTACACCAACAAGTACACCCACGAAAGCTCCTCCACCCCCCCCTCCATCTTCACCGCCGCCACCAAGTCCTCCACCTCCGACATATTATATCAACGCAGCCACAGACAATGGGAATGGCACACTGACGGCATATGCACAGGTGGGGTTCTGATAGATTTCTCTTTTGCTCGAATCCTCATTTGCCAAAGGCAGGCACTGCAATACATTTCATTAAAATGATTTTGTAAAGTGTTTAAAATGCATTTTGTGCTTT
Organism: Cymbomonas tetramitiformis; assembly: GCA_001247695.2. Lineage (NCBI taxonomy): Eukaryota > Viridiplantae > Chlorophyta > Pyramimonadophyceae > Pyramimonadales > Pyramimonadaceae > Cymbomonas > Cymbomonas tetramitiformis. The sequence goes on from LGRX02016535.1 coordinate 6,857, forward strand.
TTACATGCTTTCTAAATTCATGTTTTTGATGAGATGTCCAGACTGTCTGTGCACGTCACCAAAAGGAAAGAGTCCTCTGGGTCGGGAGCGGTGGGAAGAGCAAAAGGAACAGAGCTGAACAGGCGTGTCGCTTCGTGGCTACTTGTACATCCTGTTTGTGTCACGGAGCTACATGTGTCATTCGGCTCTACTGCAGCAGGAGTCACGGATTCTGAAAGTCTGAAACCACAAAAATTCTGTTGCACTCCAATTTGAACATTTCTCTTTTGCTCGAATCCTCATTTGCCATGAAACCAAAGATGAAACTGTGAGGCACACACAAGAAATCTGATCTCTGTCACTGTGACCATGTTAACCAAGCGAAGTAGTAGTCCATGTCTGTGTCCCTCAGAGCTGTCGGGTCGATGTAGTGTTGCACTGCCGAAGAGAACTGTGACCAGCCTCCCAGGAAGCACACTTTCTCCATTGTAACACCCACAGCTCGAGCACACGTCGTGGCACCCTTCCGGGTGCTGTGTGCAGAAAAGTGACCTCCTTCAGGAGGTCTGCAGTCCAGCTCGCTGAGAGCTAGACCAATCCAGTCATTAGCCACGGAAGCCTTGAAGTTCTTCGGGTCCTCGGGTAGCAGCCAGTAGCTGTCAGGTTGAGTCTTCGCAGAAATGCTTCCAAGCTGTGTCACGGTAGAACTCCCAGTGCTCGATCAGCTCCTTCAACAGAGCCACCCCCTTCCAGGGGATCGTAAGGCGTCGCTTCACTCGATGGTGTCGCCGACCCTTCTCCTTCAGCAGCACCACTGAGAACTCATCGTCGCCACAATGAACGTGCTGCCGTGACAACGAGGTCCCCGTGTCCGGTCTGCCGAAGGTCACGAAGGCCACCACCACGTAGGTCAAGGCTCGCAGTAGCTGCAGCTCCTCAGGCGATCTCGGATTGAACTTCAGCGCTGCTTCGTGCACCCTTCGTACGTGTGCTGCTGGCAGCCACGTCCGCTGGGTCTCGATGTTCTCCTCCTGCATGGCCAGCTCCGCCTGGATGGTAGCCATCCCTTTCACAGCTCGGGTCACAGAGCGCCCCTTCGCCGGTCCAGGGTGACCAAGGTCCTCGTGGTAGTTGTTGATGGCGGACAGGTACGGCTGTAATGATGCCGACTGGATGTTCCCGTCCTCCAACAGAGAGGCGATGTACAGCAACACAGTCGCCTCCGACGCTGGCAGCCACGGCCGTTGGTCACGCTCACAAAATAAAATGAATCGCCGTGCCTTCGGTCCGTAGTTGTCCTTCGTCGTGTCCAGCAGTGCCTTTCTCTGCATCGACACCGCCAGTTCGGTGAGCCGGGAAGGTCCCAACTCACTCCTCCACCGCTCACAAAGTGAGCGCGTGAGGAAATTTTGTACAGCACCACCGCGCTTGTACTCTTCGTAGTTGCCTCCGCTGCTCCGCTCGGTGTTCTCGCCGTCCGCGTCTGTTGTCTCGTCCGTGCTGTTGATGATTTTGAAGTTCTCTTCGGACAAGTCTAGCGTCTCCTCGTCGCCGTCGTCGTACAGCACGTGCGCCTTTCCCGTCCTCGTTGAACTCCTTCACCACACCCGGGTAGAAGCAGTCATCGTCCTCCCAGAACACCTCGATTTTTGTACCCACGGTCACCTTGCTTGCTGTCGTACTCGTAGCAGAGCTTCTTCGTACTTCAGCAGCGTAGTAACTCACGGGCGCGCCTCGATGAAGAACATCACAGCGTCCCATTTTGAGGGCCCGAGCAGCTCGGACCCTCCCAGCCTGCTCGGAGTGAACAGGTCCCTGCGCCGTGGCATGATCACCACCTCGGTGGCCAGGGCTTCCAGCTCCCTGAACCAGGACTGTCCCGGCCAGTACGGAGCCACCACCGTAGCAGCGGCCCCCTCCTCCCGCAGCTTGTGCGCCACCTCGTCCAGCAGCGCCCACGGGGGGTTCACCCAATTGTTCTCCCCCCGCCAGTCGTACGTCAGAGAGTCCACACCTTCGCACTTCGGGTCTTTCCACGCAGCGTAGTACCGAGGAAGCTGCGCGGAGATCTCGGAAGCGAACCGGTCGACTGTGTAGGGCCCCCACTGCTTGTTGGCCCACACGAACCAGTCCCGATTTAGCCTCCAGTCGTCCAAATCCTCGCAACGCGAAAGGTTGTCGGCCCACACGTTGGCCTCGCTGCGGATGTACCGAGCCTGCAACTCGATGTCGTGCAGATCCAGTAGCAGCCAGAGTCTCCTCATTCTCCTCATCAGGTCCGGGTTTTTGGAGGTGAAGTGTGACAGCATCGCCACCACCGCCTGGTTGTCGCAGTAGAGTCGTACGACCTTGCCCTCCAGCTCCTGCAAGAACGCCTGTACGGTCTTGTACACGGCCTCCAGTTCTAGGTGCGTGATGTGCCAGCAGCGCATCTCGTCTGGCCAGAAACCTCGCGCGGGGAACTTCAGGTTCAGCACTCCTCCCCACGCCGTCATCGAAGAGTCCGTGTGCACCTTCGCTCTCGTCGGGGATCTCCAGATTTTGCGTCCGTTCCACCTGCTCATCACAGGCAGCCTGGACCACCATTCTAAGTCCCCCCGAGCTGAACGTGAGATTTTTACCTTCGCTCCCCAGCTGCGTTTCTCCGCCAGCACGAAGTAGAGCTCCCGTAGGTAGAGCCGCGCCGCTGGTACTGCCAAGTACACGGATTGGCAGAGTCCCGTGAAGGACGCCAGTCTCCTGGCAGGAATCCACCTCCGATTTCTCGCTGCATCGCACAGGATCTCCTTCGCCTTGGCGTGGATTTTGTGCACCCGTCGTTCTGTCACACGGAATTGTCCCAGCTTCAGGTCCACCTCCAGCCCGAGGTGCTCCACCACCTGCGTTGGCTCCCAGTGGCCCTTCTTCTCGTTCCGCCGTAGGCCAAGTCGATGAAGCACCAGTTGAACTTTTTCTCGACGCAGAAAGCCTTCTCGCTGAGAGTCGACCAGCACCAGAAAATCGTCCATGTACGGTAGCACTCGCATTCCGCTGTGACGGTTCGCGTCCCCGCCAGCACCACCGGTCCTGCGACGGACTGACCATCGCTGTCGTACTGCGGAACCGTCCCGCAGCCTCTTGATTTCTCTGCGATCCTCTGCCGCCTGTGGCGAACGCAAAGCCTCCACCATCACGCGTACGAACTTGCAGAAAACTCTCGGAGAGTCGCTCCATCCGAACGGCATCGCGGAACATTGAAGCAGGTCCCCTTGCAGGTCGAACTGCATGAACTTCTGGAAGTCCGGGTGGATTCCCAGCGCGTGAAAACCGTCCTGGAGGTCGAAGCTGAAGCACCAGTCGCCCGGTTTCGCCAGTCTCCTTAGTTTCTTCAGCGTCTCCATCTTCACACGATTTTTTACACACCACTGGTTCAGCCATCGGAAGTCCACCACCAGTCTCCACTTGTTCGTACCCGGTTTCGGCACCAAAAAAGCGCGCGAAACGTGAGATCTTCTCGTCGCTCTCGTCCAGGCCCCGTTCTCTAGTAGCCTCTCCTTCTCCGCGTCCAGCCACACCTGCTGCTGTCACGTCGCATCCCTCAGTGACACCCCGTGGTCGAACGGAGGTGGGGGCCCGCGCTTCCACCTCAACTTCACCCCGTGAGCAATCCATTGCATCACCTCGGAACTGGCGCCCGCCGCGCGCCATGCTCCCCTCCGCTGTCTCACCCGCTGCTGCAATGTGAGTTTCCCCCGTCCAGCGCCCGGAGAGGGCTGTTGCGCTGGAGGGGGTGGCGGCACGCACATCACGCATCGGCCACGGGCTTTCCGCCCCGGCCTTTGTTGCCGCCTTTGTCGGTAGGCTGCTTCGTACCGTCCTTCTCCTTGTTCTTACGCTCCTTCCAGCGATCACGGTCCCGTGGATCTTTTGGAACCCGCGTTTCCGCGCTCGCCGCGTTCTTGGACGCAATGTTCAGAACTGCTCTGCCGCGGTTCTTGTCGAAGTCGTTCAGCCATTGCTGCAACACCTCGTCCGCCACCACGCCGTCCGCTGCCTGGTAGACCCTGTCCTCCACGAACTGCAGCTTCGCGCGTAGAGCTTCTTGTCCTCCCCGCTGCGAAGAACCCGGCTCCTGCTCCAGCTGCCCGCGCAGTTCCAGCATCGTCCACCGGTTGCACAGTAAAGCGTACACGCCGTGGACAGAGTTGGAAACCTCGTGTAAGTGTTTCACTAAGTCTCTCAGTGCCAATCCTGAGTCCTCATGTTCGTCCAACGTCTGGTTGCACGCGGTCACCACGTCGTGCAAGTAGGACAGCGCTGGAGCCAGCACCATGCACTCGTACTTCATGGAAGAGTTGGACTTCTTGGAGAGCGAGTCGTACGTCTTGTTGCCGTGTAGGTCGTACAACTGCGGCATCCTCGTTGCCAGTGTCGCCGGACGCGTTGGGAACGGGTTGACGGAGGCTGCTGGCACGTAGTCCAGCTTCTTCCTTCTCTCCAGGAGTTTCTCGGCGGACGTGGCTGCGGATTCCGGGTCAGAAGTCCCAGACTTCGCTGCCACCTTCGCCTCCAGCTCAACGTTGATTTGTGCTAGACGTTGATGATCGGCACGCAGCAGTCGATGATCTTCTGCCTGCTGCCTCTGCATCTCAAGCAGCTCACTTTGCTGCTTTTGCATCGTCAGAATTTGTTGTAACAGCACGTCCTGAGTGGACGGTGCTGCCGGGGAAGGGGAAGCCTGCCCGATGTCTGGCTTCGCCGGGAGGGGAGGGAAATCCTCTGTGGCCTTGCCCTTCGAAGAACCAGCCATTCTCTCTCCCTCAGAGGAGTAACAGTGAAGTCAATCGTACTGTCGTAGTCGCTGTGAAGCCGTCGTTTGAAGTCGTAACGCCGTCCCCGCGACTTCACTGTCAGATCTCCTGTCGTCGTTCGATCGCCGTCGTACAACCAAGTGGTCTAGTCACTACCTACTCTACTGTTTTACCGGTGAAACAGGTGAAGAAAATTACAAAATCGGATTTGCAGTGTGCCTCACAGAGTACCGTAGGTACCCGTGAAGTTCCTGTTTGCAAGAGCAAAAGGAACAGAGCTGAACAGGCGTGTCGCTTCGTGGCTACTTGTACATCCTGTTTGTGTCACGGAGCTACATGTGTCATTCGGCTCTACTGCAGCAGGAGTCACGGATTCTGAAAGTCTGAAACCACAAAAATTCTGTTGCACTCCAATTTGAACAAAACACTAGATAGACATTTGTGATGATCCATTGACATCTTGCATCAAGCAAAGAATATATATATCAAAGTACGCATGGATGACTGAGGGCGAATGGGTCGTAACAAGAAATGACAACGAACTATTTGTATTTGGCAATTGGTTTTAGTCGTCGATAGGAAGTTATTCTGGGGATTTATTCTGAACCGTGCCCGGGTGACGTCATGCATCATCCTCCGGCCAGAATACCTCACATTTCTTCAGTCCCTCCGGCGGTGTTGACGCTGCTCACTATGTCAGAAGGTCGTCATAGCTCTACACTGGGAGTCCGACACGTGGAAGATCGTGACCTTATCTCAACCACAAACGCTGAGCAGCTCAATAACGGGAACGGCCGCTGGCTGGACATGGGTAGTTGAGTGCACTGTCCATGTGGTGCCTTTCTGGCGCTTGCTGTCTCTTGAAGAAATATGCAGATGCTACTGCTTTCTTCGCAAGGGGAGTCAGGGTGGAATGTCAGCCTCAATATGTGTCCTCCCTCTCTACCGGGAGCACCTCGGTGCCCACCTCTGGTTAATGTCATCGGCAATGGACCACAATCATGTCGTGCAGCGTGTGCGGCTCATCTTTGGACCGACTCCTTTGGCATCACATAACCACAAAGGATCAGCTGCACTATGTACCCTCACCAGGGATCAAAGGATTCAGCACACATTTCGGGACACTTTATATCCAGATTCTCCGGTGCTCACCAATGAAGAATGGGACCCCCTGAGCCTTACTGAGCCATCTGAGTCCCTATGCAACCGCACCGCCGGCGCGCCACTGCTAAAATAAATCACTGTGTGTTCTTATCCTTGTACCGACTCCTTTGGCATCCCGTAGCCGCAGAAGACCGGCTGCACTATGTACCCACTCCGGGGATCAAAGGATTCAGCACACACTTCGGGACATGTATCTGGAATCTCCGGAGCTCACTCGTGAAGAATGGGACCCCCTAAAGCCTCGCTGAGCCACCCGAGCCCATCTGCATCCGCAACGCCAGCGCACTGCTGCCTTTTGCCTGAAGCCGGCTCATCCCTGCCCCCCGAGTTGCGCGAGCCATATCTCCACCACCAAGCCTACGCGCAGGACCGCCTTCGCTCCCAGCCTCCTGAGCCTCACGGCCCTGAGTCTCCCTCACTGCCCTGCCGGCGCACTGCTGCTTTGTCTCTGAAGCCGGCTCACCTCCGCCAATCGAGCCACCCCTTCACCACCAACCCCACATCCTACAGCACCCCGCTGCCCCCTGCACGCCCTAGAGCCTGGTCTCAAAAGAGCTTGCCCACCCACTCCATCAGTGTGTGCGTATGTGTATGTCAGCAGGGTCGGCTTACTCCGTAACCCTGGGACCAACTATTGTTCGGCTATGATCGGTCCCTTCGTATCATCTTTCCATGCTGCTTTGCATCTGGGTTGGGAATATGTATGAGTTGGTGGTATCTTGTCACGGCCCCGCCCTGCTCCTGATTTGCTTCTCACATCCACTGGGATGATGGTGGGCTGGCTTTTGTCGGCTGATCTCATGCCATTCAGTATGTGTATGTCACCTCGAATCCTCCGCTCCTTTGCGTTACATATTGTGAATCCTCCGCTCCTTTGCGTTGCATGTTGTGAATCCTCCGCTCCTTTTATGCTGCAGCCAAGTTGTGGAATCCTCCGCTCCTTTGCGTTGCATATTGTGAATCCTCCGCTCCTTGCGCTGTGGCGTGCTGTGAATCCTCCGCTCCTTGCGTTGCATGCTGTGAATCCTCCGCCTTGCGTTGCATATTGTGAA
>LGRX02016536.1:0-33533 GCA_001247695.2 Cymbomonas tetramitiformis
ATGGGGATATGGCATTACCCGGAACCAGGAACCCGAATGGGGATATGACATTACCTGGAATCAGGAACCAGGATGGGAATATGACATACCTGGCACCAGGAACCAGGATGGGGATATGACATACCCGGCACCAGGAACTTGAATGGGGATATGCCATACCCGGAACCAAGAACCCGGATGGGATATGACATTACCCGGAACCAGGAAACCCGGATGGGGATAAGGACATTACCCGGCACCAGGGAACCCGAATGGGGATATGACATTACCTGAACCCGAACCAGATCAGGATATGACATTTCCCGGCACTAGGAACCAGGATGGGGATATGACATTACCCGGGACCAGGAACCCGGATGGGATATGGCAATGTCTGAACCAAGAACCTGAATGGGGATAAGGACATACCCGAACCAGGAAACCCGGATGGGGATATGACATTACCCGGAACCAGGAACCCGGATGGGGATATGCCATACCTGGAACCAGGAACCCGGATGAGGATATGACATACCCGAACCAGGGGATGGGGATATGACATACCCGGAACCAGGAACCCGGATGGGGATATGACATACCAGGGATTGCTTGCTAGAATTCGCACCTTTGCGAAACAAAGTGTTGTGAAGAATAACTGTCACGGATCAATGTTTGAGGCAGGAGCTCAAGCCCTGACAGAACCAAGAGAAACCCTAAATTATGGCCTTTGTAGATTGAAACCCTGCAGAACATATCAGCGCCGCAACGTCGTTTGTTACAGCTACGACGCGGACCTGCCATTCTAAGAGTCAGCAAGTCTCTGACGTACCTCTGCCGTCACCGGGGAGACACACTGCCGCAAAAGCCTTTGCCCATGGCAAACAACCCAATGCACTGAAGGTGCGGTCCGGGCGCTGTGGCTGCAGGCGGTGCAGTCTGAGGGAGGCTCACTTCTCATCTTCGGCTCTGAGCTGCACTGCAACCTTGCACAGGTAAGCGCTCGGGACCTGCCCAGCGTATCGGCCAGACTGTGTCGCGCCCCTGTTCCTTCGTGGGATTCGCCGATTTGCACCTTGCTTTCGGACCCCTTAACGGCAAAGGTGGAGTCTCAAAGCGTTGGCTGGCAGCTCGCATCTCCCCAGGCGCTGGTATGCACGGCCGCTCAAGCTGCAAGCAGTGGTCGCCCTCCAGATACTTTCTCGCAGTGCATGCTGCCAAATCTCGCATGCCCCTTCTTGCATCATACCCGATTCGCCGCTGCCAATAGCCCGTCGCTCATCGCGAGTGGTGCCGATTGCCCGTCAGGACCCCACGCTTCCGCGTCCACCAAGGAGCCTTCACTTCCGCCAAATGTGAGGGCTCCACGGGTCCCTGCAGGGGGCGGTCCAGGCGCAAGGCGGGCTGCTTCTGTTGAAGAATGCTGAGGTTGCAATTACCAGCAGCGTCCTCTCGCACTGCCGGGCTGTCCAAGGCGGAGCGGTATACGTGGAGGGCGGCAATGTCACCGTCACCGACAGTCTGCTATCGTGGAATGTTGCACTGACGGTGAGTTCGTATAACTGCTTCATGCGGCGCCTCTGCGACTGTGAGGCTCGGTGGCGGGATCGGTGGCGGCAGGCGGTGGATCTTGAGGATTCTCGCACATGCGCCAATTGGAACTCAAGGGGCGGAATCGAAGCAATCTTCTTTGTTTCGCTGCGTTCCAGGCTGCAAATGCCACTTCTCGGCGATGCGCGGCGTCCTCGCTGCTTGAGCGCAAATGCTTCCGATTCCTGGGCGGCGCGAGGGCTGCTTGGCGCTCCGAGGAAACGTGGCCTGGAGGCTGGGTATTGACGGCCGGGCAAGTGCGGGCGCGCCGGACCTTGCAGGATGCCGTGCAGGAGGGTAGCGGCCAGGGGGGTGCTCTGTTTTGCTCCTCTGCCAGCGTGAACTTTTTTGGCAGCAACCTGACCAACAATGTGGCGGAGGTGAGGGCTACTCCACAGCTTCATTTGCCACATCCGGCAGTTTGTCTGCGGTTCTCTGTGCCAGCATTGCGCGCGCTGGAACCGCGTTGTGTTCGAGTGGACCTGGGGCAACTGTGCGAGCCCCCTGCCGGAGCGCCGCGAGGCCCCCCCGGGGGGGGTCTGCACATCCAGGAGATGGGAGCTCCGGGGGAAGGGGGCTGGTGATCTCCGACCGCCGCTGTGGCTGTTGGACGTGTCCAACTACGTTTAGAGTGCCCCTGTCGCGCGTGCACTCGCAGGGCTCGATGTTTCACCATCTGATCTGCTTCAGCTTCTTTTAAGCTTCTTTTGAGCGTTGATCGCGTGATGGTAGCTTCTTTTAAGCTTCTTTTGAGCGATGATCGCGTGATGGTAGCTTCTGAGGAGGCACAAACCTTGCGGTGGACCGTGATGGCGCTATGTGAGCAGTGCAGGCGCAGGACAGCGTGGCGTTTTGTCGAGGGTGTGCCGTGTGCTTCGGTGTGGGGCAGGCGCAGGGCGGGGCGCTTTTCTCCCACAAGTGCGCGGTGAGCTTCCGCCATTGCACCGTTTCCTCAAATATGGCGAACATCAGCGAGGTGAGCCCCCTACTGCCGCTGTGGGTGGGTGGTGCGCGCGTGCCATGCAGACCTGAGCTATCAGCAGAATCTACGTGGCCTCCTGAGCTCCGGAAGGGGCTGTAAAGGAGGCACTCTGAAAATATGGAGTTGCGCTTTTCTTGCAGGGTGGAAATGGCGAAGGCGGAGCAGTATTCTCCTACGAGGGAGGCATCATCGAAATTGTGGACAGCGAATGTGTGGATAACCTGGCAACGGTGCGTGTGACGGCCTGTGGATAACCTGGCAACGGTGCATGTGTCAGCGTGTGGATAACCTGGCAACGGTGCGTGTGGCAGCGTGTGGATAACAGCAACGTGCGTGTGTCAGCGTGTGGATAACCTGGTAACGGTGCGTGTGTCGGCCTGTGGATAACCTGGCAACGGTGCGTGTGTCGGCCTGTGGATAACCTGGGAACGGTGCGTGTGACGGCCTGTGGATAACCTGGGAACGGTGCGTGTGTCAGCGTGTGGATAACCTGGGAACGGTGCGTGTGTCAGCGTGTGGATAACCTGGCAACGGTGCGTGTGTCGGCCAGGGTCCCGTGATATACATCCGTTTCTTCCTCTCAAGTATCCAGGAACCGAGACTGGAGCGAGACGGGCATGGGATGGAGCTGTTGTGTCGGGGGTGCAGCGTGGGGAGAGCTGCACATGTGAGGGGGGTGTGGTGTTCCCAAATTGCCTGGTCGGGGAGATAAGTCTGACATGCCTTCTAGGAGGGGTTAAGAAATCAGGGGGAGGCGCTGAGCATACTGGTGAATGGCTCTGCATCGAAGGAGCGCAGCTGTGGCGCGCGCAGCTCACCACCGAAGCCCTGACGTCCCGAGGGTTTCAGGCACCTAACGAGCTGCGCTTTCCGTGTGGCCGGGCGTGTGGGTCGAGGCGTGCCGCAGTCCCACGAAGTGACGCCATTCCTCACGGCGACCGCAGAGAAAGCCACACTGCGAAAAGATACATGGAGGTATCTGAGATACTGGTTCTGACGTCAGGGGTGATGTGCTTGGCGCCTCCAGGTACAAGGAGGCGCGGTGTACATCAACAACGGGAATCTGGTCATACTTAACAGCGATGTTTCGTATAACTCCGTAATGCAGGTCAGCTCCGACTTGCTGCACCTCCACTGCTTTATCTCGCAGTGCAGCGCAGCGCTCCTGCTTGTGTGTGTGGAGCGAAGCAGCACACTAATCAGCTCCCGGTGGGTGTGTTTGTGTGGACCAATCAGCCGGCTCATGCAGCTGGGTATGTGACAGGAGAAGGGGGCGGGGTGTACGCATATATGAGCGCCGTTATCCTCAACAACAGCATTCTATCGCATAACGAGGCAATCGAGGTACTGAACCCGCGCCTCGTGTTTGCCGGGCAAACTTTGTCCCACCTCCCCTCGCATATGCGTCGATCTACGGTGTGATATATATATAGGCGTCACTAGTCATGCGCAGGCGGGTGATATATATATTGCAGTTTGATTTGGGCTTCATCCTCGCTGCTGTGAAGGCCCCCCTGTGTCCTTTGGCGGCCATCGACCCCCGCGCGAGGGTGCAGCTGCGGTCTCGTGGGCAAAGAGGCCGACTTCCCGCACTCTGGCAAAGAGGCAGGCCGCGCAAGTGCTAAGACTGGGAGTGCGCGCATGACATGACCCTCAGGGCCGGCTTGATGGATACGGCGCAAAGGGTGGAGCCGTATTTTCAAATATCGGCCACGTCCAGGTCATCAATAGCTTCATCCGTAACAATACGGCAATGGTAACCTAAACTCCAAACCATTGGGCCGAGCAACGTTCGCTTCGACTAGTGCCGCTTAGAGCCGGAACATGACTCAAATGCGAATATGTAACAGCAAACACTGAAGCGGCGGGCACTGACTGTCAGGAAGTGATGCCATGCTGAGGGTGCGCCTGTCACATGCTGAGGGTGCGCCTGTCACATGCTGAGGGTGCGCCTGTCACATGCTGTTGGTGCGCCTGTCACATGCTGATGGAGTGTGTGTCACATGCGCGCATGGTGTAGGGAATAGCGATGTTGTCCTGCTGCCTCCTAGGCACGGCTTCACCTTCTGCACGATGCGCTGCTGCCATGCCATCTCCCTCGCCAGGCGCTCAGCTTACAGCCTGGCCTCCTGCTCACCCCGCACCCTTGCTGCCAAGCATGGACCCGAGACTCACTGGCAGTCCTCGGCGTATTGCTCGCCTCTCTTTGGTGCTCCATCAAGTCCGAGTGCATTGCATCGTGCACGGTGTTTGCGTTTTTGCGAATGCGTCGGCGTTTCCTGGTTTAAGACCCTGCGGCGAATGCATAGAGTCCTTTTGTTTTTAGATGAAGGCATTGGCAACTGCCAAGTGGACTCCTCGAGGTCGCCGGGCCGTGAGCCCCCTTCCAGCCGACTGAGCCCCGTTTCGACTGTCTCGGGGGTGCGCGCAGAGTGTCCAGGATGAGTCCAGCTTGCAAAGCGGCGCTGGCGGCGGTTTGCACTGCAACGACCGGCTGACTGTGACGTCGAGCGCCTTGGAGTACAATGTGGCGGGAGTAGTACGCGCCCTACCTGCTCTCTCTCCTTACCCCTCCCTTCGTCATCTGGCATCATATCAGTCCCAGCGAGAAAGTCTACATACCATTCTTTAGAAAGAGAGTTCATGCAATTTCACATTTCAGGAATTTCATCTGTCCGCCTTCTAAAGTGCTGCAAATATCCTCTCGGTTCGTCTCCCCGAATGGTGCTGTTCATGCGTCTGCGACCGGGGTTCATGACGAGTGAGATGTGGTGCTGACCAATACCGAGCTCGCAAGTCCCTCGGCGGGCTCTTTCATGTGCCGGCATCTGAGTCGCCAGATAGCCTCCACGGAATCCCAATTTGGCGAATGATGCTGCGGGGCCTTGAAACGAAGTCAGCATCACCGGGATGCGTTGTGCAGTGTGCCTGCACTCCTCGGTGAGCATGGGTCCACGTGCGCGAGGTCGCACTCGCGTCGAACTCTGCCGCTGTCGCTGAAATCTCTACTACAATCCGCGCCAAATGTACTTCTGAGTATACGTCATGACCTGTGTCATAGTGTCTTACTTTCACATCGTCTGCTGCGCAGCAAGATACCACAATAGCTCAGCGAGAGCGCGCGTCTCTTGCGCCGGCAACACCACCGGTAGCCCGAGGAACGAGAGATGACTTCGGTGAGCGAGTTAAGCAGCCCCCAGCCTGAGGGACAGCCAGGCGCCGGTTGTGACTACTTGAGGTGGACCGTATTGTGTGAACAAGGCGGCTTGCATCGATGCTACCGTCTTGGCGTTGCGAGCTACGGTTGGATACCCTCGCATGTCCATGTTCGCGCGAAGATGGCAAACCAAGCAGCGAACCATGCAGCGATATTCCACGTGCGGGTGCCACGTGGTTGCACTTGTGACAGCCGCGAGCCAATCCGTGCATGACGAAGTATGCAATATGCTGTATGCGCAAGACTGCAATGATACATGTTCCGAATACACTGTCACCACCACAGTGGCAGCTCATTTTCAACTGTAGTTTGTTGTGAAGTGTGGCTGCAGTGACGGCGCGCGTGCGTGTGTGTTCACAGATCGCTTACTCCGACCCCCAGGATTCAGCACGCATTGAGTTGCATGATGTTGCGCAGTCTCGCTTGTTTCCCAGTGATTAATACAGACATCAATCCATCCATCCATGCTGCTTTGCATTGGCTTAGAGTTGTGTGTATGCTTATCCTTGCGAATCCTTTGGCACCCCGAAGCCACAGGAGACTGCACTATGTACCCACGCCGGGGAGTGTGTGTGTGTGTGTGTATGCTTATCCTTGTGACTCCTTTGGCACCCCGTAGCCACAGGAGACTGCACTATGTACCCACGCCGGGGATCAAAGGATTCAGCACACACTTCGGGACACTCATCCGGATTCTCCGGAGCTCACTAGTGAAGAATGGGACCCCCTAAGCCTCGCTGAGCCACCCGAGCCTCTCTGCATCTGCACCGCCAGCGCACTGCCGCCTTGTGCCTGAAGCCGGTTCATCCCTGCCCCCCGAGCTGCGCGAGCCATATCTCCACCACCAAGCCCACGCGCAAGACCACCTCTCTGCTCCCTGAGCCTCACTGGGCCACCTGAGCCCTTCACATGTGTGTGTATGCTTATCCTTGCGACTCCTTTGGCGCCCCGTAGCCACAGAAGACTGCACTATGTACCCACGCCGGGGATCAAAGGATTCAGCACACACTTCGGGACACTCATCCGGATTCTCCGGAGCTCACTAGTGAAGAATGGGACCCCCTAAGCCTCGCTGAGCCACCTGAGCCCCTCTGCATCTGCACCACCAGCGCACTGCCGCCTTGTGCCTGAAGCCGGTTCATCCCTGCCCCCCGAGCTGCGCGAGCCATATCTCCACCACCAAGCCCACGCGCAAGACCACCCCTCTGCTTCCTGAGCCTCACTGGGCCACCTGAGCCCTTCTGCGGCTGTCCTGCCGGCGCACTGCTGCTGTGTCTCTGGAGCCGGCTCACCTCCGCCAATCGAGCCACCCCTCCACCACCAAGCCCACGTCGCTACATCGCATCCCGCTGCCCCCGACAGCCTGATCTCAAGAGAGCTTGCCCACCCACGCCACGGCCAGAATGCCCAAGCGCTGTCCCAAGGGGCTGAGAATGATAAACTGGGTTGCCCTCATCCGAACTTGCGCATCCGCCACCGACTTGCGCCTGTAGCCCTCTATCCCCCGCACCAACTCCCCGTGACTGGAGCCCTTGCGCTGATTGCCTTGCGAGGTGGCCGCGAACTTGAGCAATGCGCTCCACACTTGCGCTGTAACTGTCACGCCGCACTGTTCCTACTTGGGATCCCATCCCCACAGTTGCCTGTGTGTCCCAAGCCCTCCCGGTGGCCGATAGTTCACCACCCGGTCGTCGCCTTCCCGACAGCTGCTCACTGTTAGATCCGGCACGGCCAGCAACCTCGCCCGATGGGCACGGAAGCTGATGAGATGCCGTATGCTGCCGTGCAACCTGTTGTAAGTGGTCATCGCTGCCGGGATGGGCCCCCGGGCTCTGAGGGGCCCGGCGTGTGTCATCTCCACCCGCGGACCTCCCCACATCTCCCCCGGCATCCTCATCAGTTCCCCCCATGCCATCAACCCCCCCAAGAAGGCCGGCCACCCGCCTGCTCGCCCCCATCAAGGTGGCCACCCCTCCCTCAGCCAAGGCCCATTGCTTGCTCCAACGTGTGTGTGTATGCTTATCCTTGCGAATCCTTTGGCACCCCGTAGCCACAGGAGACTGCACTATGTACCCACGCCGGGGATCAAAGGATTCAGCACACACTTCGGGACACTCATCCGGATTCTCCGGAGCTCACTAGTGAAGAATGGGACCCCCTAAGCCTTGTGTGTGTGTGTGTATGCTTATCCTTGCGACTCCTTTGGCACCCCGTAGCCACAGGAGACTGCACTATGTACCCACGCCGGGGATCAAAGGATTCAGCACACACTTCGGGACACTCATCCGGATTCTCCGGAGCTCACTAGTGAAGAATGGGACCCCCTAAGCCTCGCTGAGCCACCCGAGCCCCTCTGCATCTGCACCGCCAGCGCACTGCCGCCTTGTGCCTGAAGCCGGTTCATCCCTGCCCCCCGAGCTGCGCGAGCCATATCTCCACCACCAAGCCCACGCGCAAGACCACCCCTCTGCTCCCTGAGCCTCACTGGGCCACCTGAGCCCCTCTGCGGCTGTCCTGCCGGCGCACTGCTGCTGTGTCTCTGGGGCCGGCTCTGTGTGTGTGTGTGTGGCGGTTCCTTCTGACTGGTGGTTGACAGCCACGTTATGGGGTGCTGACATCTCGTTGTGAACGGGGACGGCCACTGGAATGATTTGGATGATGGGATTGTGGCTGTCCCTGTGGTACCCTTCTGACGGGTACTGCCTCTTTGAGGGCGTCGGGGATTCGTCTGCGGCTGGCTCTATTTATGTCCAGTGCCTTGGGGCTTTTTCACCTGCCGGGGGACTGGTGGTTGACAGCCACGTTATGGGGTGCTGACATCTCGTTGTGAACGGGGACGGCCACTGGAATGATTTGGATGATGGGATGTGGCTGTCCCTGTGGTACCCTTCTGGCGGGTACTGCCTCTTTGAGGGCGTCGGGGATTCGTCTGCGGCTGGCTCTATTTATGTCCAGTGCCTTGGGGCTTTTTCACCTGCCGGGGGACTGGTGATCGACACCCACTTTATGGGGTACTGGCATCTCGTTGTGAACGGGGACGGCCACTGGAATGATTTGGATGATGGGATGTGGCTGTCCCTGTGGTACCCTTCTGACGGGTACTGCCTCTTTGAGTGCGTCGGGGATTCGTCTACGGCTCACTTTTTGGGAGTGTCTTGGATTCGTCTGACGCTAGCTCCCTCTCCGTGTACAGTGCTCATGGTTATTACACATGCCGGGGGACTTGTGTTCTTTGACCTTGATATGAAGTACTGGCGGATCGCTGTGAACGGGGACGGCCGCCGGGTGGAAGTGGGTTTTGGGAGGCGGTTATCCCTGTGGTGCCATTCTGGCGGGCACTGCCTCTTGGAGAGCTCGGTAGATTCGTCTGTCGTGCTGCGAGGAGAGGCTGAAGGTGGTGAAGTACACCTTCTGTCTTTTCCCTTGAATTTTGTGGGGAGCACTTAGGTGCCCGCATGTTTCCTTTTTTTGACATGGGGTGTCCATGCTGTGTGGTGTGACTGCATTCATGACATAACCATGGACCAACAGGTCCCATCCATCGACCGGGAGCCACTGGGGGGCATGCCAGCAGGGTCCGCTTACTCCGTAACCCAGAGACCAACAGTTGTTTGGCGACGATCGGTCACATCGTATCATCTTTCCATGCTGCTTTGCATTTGGGTTGGGAATGTGTATGCGTTTGTGGTATCTTATCACGGCCCCGCCCTGCTCTTGATTTGCTTTTCACATCCACTGGGATGATGATGGGCTGGCTTTTGTTGGCCGATCTCATGCCGTTCAGTGTGTGGCGGTTCATTTTTTTACATGAGGTGTCCATGCTGTGTGGTGTGACTGCATTCATGGCATAACCATGGACCAACGGGACCCAACCATCGACTGTGCGCCACTGGGGGGCATGCCAGCAGGGTCCGCTTACTCCGTAACCCAAAGACCAGCAGTTGTTTGGCGATGATCAGTCACATCGTTTCATGTTTCCATGCTGCTTTGCATCTGGGTTGGGAATATGTATGGGTTTGTGGTATCATGTCACGGCCCCGCCCTGCTCTTGATTTGCTTTTCATATCCACTGGGATGATGGTGGGCTGGCTTTTGTTGGCCGATCTCATGCCGTTCAGTGTGTGGCGGTTGTCCCTGTGGTGCCATTCTGGCGGGCGCTGCCTCTTGGAGAGCTCGGTGGATTCGTCCGCCTTTGCTGCAAGGAGAGGCAGAGGGTGGTGAAGTCCACCTTCTGTGTTTTCGTGTTTTGTGGGGAGCACTTAGGTGGTAAGTAAGTCCACGTTCTGTGTTTTCCCTTGATGCGGGGAGCACTTAGATGCCCGCACGTTTTTAGTTTTTTGCCATAGGGTGTTCATGCCGTGTGGTGTGACTGCTTTCGTGGCATAACCATGGAGCAGCGGGTCCCATCCATCGACCGTGCGCCACTGGGGGGCACGCCAGCAGGGTCCGCTTACTCTGTTACCCAGGGATCAACAATTTGTGGGCGATGATGGGTCACATCATATCATCTTTCCATGCTGCTTTGCATCTGAGTTGGTGGTATCTTGTCACGGCCCCGCCCTGCTCCTGATTTGCTTCTCACACGAGGGATGATGGTGGGGCGGCGTTTGTCGGCTGATCTCATGCCATTCAGCGTGTGTCGGTGGTATCTTGGCACAGCCCCGCCCTGCCTGATGTACAGCTGTAAAGGTCCTGAATGCTTCACATCCACTGGGATGATGGTGGGCTGGCTGTTGTGGGCGGACTTCATGTCGCTCAGTGTGTTCAGGATGTTTTGAGGTTTTGCCTGACATCTCTCCGTCGTCCCCAAGCCGTCCGGAGTCATCAATGGGACTTCATCATGGAAATTCACCCCCCAACAACCTTGGCTTTCAAAAGCCATCGTTGCTAGAAAGAAGGCTGTTCGGCTTGGAGTTGTCATTGGTGACACTGTACTTTCGGACCACCCAGCTGATGCCGTTGGATCCTCCTCGCATGAAATGGAGTGGACTGTGTTTCCAGAAGCAGGCGGAGTATCCCCGCGCCTCGTGCAGCGACTTGTGGGCCTCCCTGGCTGCCTACCATTCCCACGGGCTTCCCTCGGGTCGTCCACCAAGGCCGCTCCTTTTCCTAGGAGATGGTTCATATCGAGCCGCAAATGCCCCTGCCTGCAAATGGCTGACCCATGGGTCCTACGGTCAAGCTCACCGTTCGTCCGATTGCTCTACGTACGTGTTCGCACGGCCCTGCGGGCGCTGCTCATGCAGAGTGCGAACTCGTCCTTGATGCGCCGATGAAAGGGAGGCCCGGTGGGCGCTGTTGCGGCAGGTAGGGGGTGCGCTGTATCTTGAGCCTGAAGGCGTTGCCGTTCTGGAGCACTCTTCTGTTCAGTACAGCATGGCCGCACAGGGGGCCGTGGTTGGCGGCTACGGCAGTCTGGAGCTCGTCGAGTGCTACTTCAGCGATAACGTTGCGAACGAGGCCGGGGAGATCCTGTCCCCGGTGGACGCCTCGGAGGTGGTTGCGGAGATGGCCCCGGAGGGTGTGTGCTACTCCTCGCAACGTCTCGACTTGAACAGCATCGCCTGCACGTGTGTGGACTGGGCATACCCGCTGGCCGCAGGCGGGTGCCAGTGCAGCTTGGGCTTCTACGCCGCGTATGTGGGGCGCTCGATGACATGTGTCACCTGTGCGGAGCTCCGGGGGGTGAGCTGCGAGAGAGGACGTCTGTGGACCAACGAGGGCTATTGGCGCGAGAACGGCACCCAGGCAGAGGACGCCCTCACCTGCCGCAGCGGCCTGTGCCAGGCTGTCACCCAGCACTCCGACGGGGATGACTCGGAGGTAGGCCTCAGCCGCGCTCGATGATGGACTCGAGCCTTATGACGCTCTGTCCGAGCAATGCGCAGGCAGCCCTCGCCCCTCCCCCCCCCCATGACTTGACGGTGCTTGCAGTGCCTTCGTTCACAGTGTCAGCTGCTCGCTTCTGGGCTGCGCCACGTAGGCATGAGGGAGCGTGCCGCCAAGCAAGGCGCTCCCAGAGCAGGCGCCTGGGTCAGGTGCGCCGCTGGGCTGCATGGTGGCGATCGCCTACACAGCAACAGGGTAGTCCTGCTCAGCGGCGACCGCGCTCCCTGTTATCATGTCGAGCGGGGCATCCGTTTCTGAGTGCGATCAAGGACGCCTGCATTTGCGCCCAAGCCCCGGCCACGGGTCCGCTGTGAGAATTTGAATCGGCGTAGAGTCCGCTGTGAAGTTTGAATCGTGAAAGAAACCATACATAAAGCGTGCGGCGGAACACGTTGAGCATGCCGCACAGAGCGTAACATATAGGGCGTAACACATGGGATGTGCTGCACAGCATCTGCTATCTGCCGATTTCGCGGGAATTCGGTTCTAGGCGGCGCAGCCTCTGATAACGGCTCCGCGGCGCGCGCACTTCAGCAGTGCAGCGCCGCCGGAGGAAGATGCCCGTGATCACGATCGGGATCAAGTTCCGCCGCGCGGTTCCAATCCGCCTCTCATTGAGCAGATTCGTGTCATTGAGCAGAGACAGGCGCTGAGAGCGGCGCGGGCAGAGGGCCGGCTGGAGGGCTGATCTGTGCTTTGCCGCGGAGGGCGGAGGGCCGGCTGGAGGGCTGATCTGTGCTTTGCCGCGGAGGGCCGAGGGCCGGCTGGAGGGCTGATCTGTGCTTTGCCGCGGAGGGCGGAGGGCCGGCTGGAGGGCTGATCTGTGCTTTGCTGCGGAGCCATGCGTCGGTCGAGATGGCCGCTTTGACGCTTTTGGGGCCGCGAGGGTGGCGCTGCTGGGCAGGTCTTGGGTGCGAACTGCACGGAGGGGCACACGGGCGTGCTCTGCGAGGAGTGTGAGGAGGGCCACTCGTACCAAGGAGACACCTGCGAGCCCTGTTCCGATGGATCACGTTGGGAAAACATCCCGACGTGGCTGGTATGCCTCGCCTGGCCAACTCGCTACCATCTGCCTTGTGGGTTTGCTGGTCTCCCACAAGTCGGAACCGATTCTAGCATGACGTCAGCGGAAGCCTGCATGTGTGCTGGGTGTGATCTAACGGAGTCACGCACTGGGTGTGATCTAATGGAGCCACGCACTGGGTGTGATCTAACGGAGCCACACACTGGGTGTGATCTAACGGAGCCACGCACTGGGTGTGATCTAACGGAGCCACGCACTGGGTGTGATCTAACGAGCCACGCTGGGTGTGATCTAACGGAGCCACGCACTGGGTGTGATCTAACGGAGCCGCACTGGGTATGATCCAGCACGCACTGGGTGTGATCTAGGAGCCACGCACTGGGTGTGATCTAGCGGAGCCACGCACTGGGTGTGATCTAACGGAGCCACGCACTGGGTGTGATCTAACGGAGCCACGTCTCCACCGCGTATATGACAGTCATGCTTCCCCACGAACCGGGGCAGAGTCTGCCGCACCCCTGGAGGAGACCAGATCGACTCCGCATTCTTCTGCTGCGCAATTCTAGTGTGCTCCCAGAGAGGAACTTGTGAAATGGTGTGCGTCCTGGTGCAGGTGGGCTTGGGGCTTGTGCTGGGGATCTTTTTGGTGGCGCTCCTCATACTGCTGGCGTTCTTTTTACCCCTGGTCCCTGGTATCGAGCGTCGCCTTGTACACGGGCTCCGCCGCCTCATGTCTGCCACCTCTCGCCGCATCTCCCGAGAAGCCCGGAGCGGCTCGAGGCGTTCTCCGGGCGCGCAGGACGACGCGGCGCTGAACCCAAGCGCGTCCTTCGTGGCACAGGTCGCCTCTCTCGGGCCGAGTGTGTCTCAGCGTGAACCAGGGGGCGCCCTGGCATATTCTCACGGACGGGCCGAGAGCGATGCGGCGCCCTCGAACTGCCGCAACTCTTTGTACTCTCCCACAGGAAAGTCCACCGCGCATAACCCAGAATTAGCGCGCGCCGACCCGGAGGCGGGCGCGTGGCACCACTCCATCGGTAGTGTCTTGCCGCAGTCAGGCCCCGCCGTCAGTGGCAGCGTGGCGGCCCGTCGTCTGTCCTCGCTGAGCACTTTTAGTTCGAAGTTCGAGTTCAATTCCGAAGCGGTGGAGAGCTTGGAGGGCGCGGGTGCTGGGAAGGCGGCGGAACAAGAGGAGCCCTGTACGGCGCTGAGAGCAGAGGCGCTGCCGGCAGCCGGGATGATGAATCTCATGCACCTCGACCTCGAAATGCATGCCGACTCCCTGGGCATGCGGCGTGCTCACGGCACCCCGACCTACGCTGCGACGGAGCTGACATCTCAGACGTCGGCAGTGAGCGGTGCGATGGCGATCGTGGAGGCAGCAGACTACTTCGGGAATCTTATTGACATGGGGTTGTTCCGGGTGTGCGTATCTTTCTACCAGGTGCGCCGTCACCTTGGCTTCCTACCCGCCAGCCGCGCACCCTGCTAAGCACACATAGGAATGGCGCAAGTCCAGGCCCCCTTCCCTACCGTTGATGCAAGTCCAGCCCCCCCGCCCTGCCGTTGATGCATGCCTCCCAGTGCACTTTGTTGGAATGATAGCTATATTCACACATGTCTGTGATCTAGAGGGGGGTCGAGGGCTGTCTTGATGTCGCGACTCCATTGCTTTTCAGCGCTGATTTCATCGCGCTACGATGCTTCGCAGGGCGCCTGCCATCGTCAGGGGCTCCTCGAGGGGTCGGGCTATCTTGTCGTGGGTCTAAAAACTCATATAAAAACCACCGTTGGCGCAGGTGGTGGCTAGCTTCTCCGACGTGCTGACTGTGCCATGGCCCAGCTCATTCTCTGCAATCGTGGATGCCTTCTCCTGGCTCACCTTCGACATCATCGACATCCCCAGTGTGGCATGCACGTTCCCCGCGGCGAGCTTCTACTCCGTCTTCTCGGCAGTGCTGGCGACCTATGCGGGAGTGGGGCTCTTCTGCGTCGCCATCCACCAGATAACGCCCCGGATCGTACCCATTCACCGCAAGAGGGCAGCGCAGCGTGTGCAGCGCAACGCGTCTGTGCGGATGCTGCTGTTCCTCTTCATGATCTACCCCTCGGCTAGCCAGTATGCGGTGTCGATCTTCGCCTGCGAGGATGTGTACGGCGTTCACCGTCTGATTGCTGACGTCCGCATTCAGTGCTACACGAGCCAGCACTACGTGTTCCTGGCATTCGGCGCGCTCGCCCTGCTCCTCTTCCCAATTGGCATCCCGGCGTACTACCTTTGGCTGATGCAGCAATACGAAGTGCCGCAACTCGCTGCGGCCAAGGCGGGCCATGCCTATTTAAATGCGGTGTACCACCACGCAACCTACCGGCGGCTCCTGCCAGACCCGTGGCAAGCCTCGGACCTGCCGCTGCGTACGGACACAGTATCTAATGAGCTGGTCACAGCCCTTGCCACTGCGTTGGAGATTCCACTTGAAGGCGATGGTCCCGATATGTGCCAGTCCCTTGATTCAAGCGCTGGTCCGAACGTGGCTGCCTCAGAATACGCGGAGCAGCAGAGTGGAGGGCAGCCGAGTTCTAAAACATTGAGTGTAGAGGAGAGAGCATTGCAGGTCGTGGCGTGGGCTCAGACCTCAGGGGCCATCGTCATTCCTGAGCTTGATTGGGATGATGAATATAACATGACAAAGGAGGAGATCAAACGGCAGAAGGAGGTCGTGGACGTTGTTGGGTTTCTAATCAGTGACTACCACGTGATGTGCTGGTATTGGGGATTCGTAGAAATCTTCCGTAAGTTGTTCTTAACCTCGTTGCTTATATTTGTGCTCGAGGGAAGCACTATACAGGTGGCAGTAGCCTTGCTTTTTTCGACCTGCTTCGTGCTCGTCCACGTCATGTACAGTCCGTATGCAGACGACGATGTGGACAAAGCGTCACAAATCTCCCAAGGCAGTATCTGCCTCTTGCTGTTCCTCGGGCTGCTGCTGAAGGTGGACGCAGACGATATGGATTACAGCGAGTCATTTGGCATGGATATTTTCGTGGGCTCGCTCTCCGTGGCAGGAGTAGGCGTTCCGGTAGTTATAGCCACAATGGATTATCTATACGAATATGAGATGGAATGAGTTAGCAAACACATGCAAATCTAAATCATGGTAAAAATGTGTTTGTGAACTGTAGGATTGGGTCCTGATAGCGAACACCCAAAGATGATACTGCCATGGAAACAGAGCAAGCGCAGTTGCGTTGACGGTTCGTCTCAGCTAGCATCAGTATTTGCTTTACATGTTCATACCATATGAACGTTGCATGCTGTTAAGCTCAGGCAGCTTGCATTCTATAGTAGAATATTTACATTCTACACACGGATATCAGAGAAGCTACAACACATTCTGAGTGAGTCAGAATCTCTCCTAAACAGTTAAAACGCAAACAATACAGATGATCTGGCTGTAGTCGGACGATGCTCAGATATCGTCAGTCGTCATACACTGTGGGATCGTGGGCACTGGTTGCTCTGGAAGCTATGAATAGGTCATTGTGCCCCTGGCATCAATAATAGATGGCGCAACAGAGGTACCAAAGCAGTCATCGCCAGCCGTCTGAGATTGCGACTCATCCCTCGAACAGAAGGAGATACGAGACCACAAAAAGGCTATGGCATAAAGTGGTGATGATGTAACCCCCCTAAATACCCCAAACGGATCGCGAATGAGATTGTCAATTTTCTGCCGCAATTATAAGGATGAATTTTACAGCAACATCTTTCACAATTCTCAGGTACATATATAGTGATCGCGTGGTCAGATATCGATCGTACAATAGTCGCAAATATATACAATAGCGTGGCGGACGCAAAATCCGCCGGGAGCCAATTCGTAGCACCCACTAGCTTTTATGAGTAGGCTGCAAACGTGGTGCAAGTGGGGCAAAGTGTGCGGCGGGTGGCAGTCGGAATATACCGCTGGCATTGTTGTTTTGTTGATCGCTTTTGAGGTCGACAAACCTCTTTGCAGACAAACGCCAGCACGACCGTTATGCCTACCGTATACGGCAAACTACCATTAATTCATCATTTGCCTACGGGTAAATTACCATTAAAACCATTTGCCTATGCGCAGACTACCATCATTAAATCATTTGCCTACGCGCATTCTATCATATATGGCATTTGCCTACGCGCATACTACAATTAACCCTAGATTTAAAATCGATAAAGCACATAATTCCTACGGTGCACTCGCTCGACCCCATAGTGACGCCCTCTTGTGGTGTCACAATCATGATACCATCATGGAAAATATGGTGTGCGTATCGGCATCGAAGCGCGATATGTAGCATGGTATGCAGCATGGTATGTAGCATGGTATGTTGGGGGGTCCGTTCATGCCACGTTGGCGATGCCACGTTGGCAAGTTGCATGGTACTGTCATGCTCTTCGGCCTTTCGGCCAATGATCGCACGCAGAATTGTCATTCGGAAATCGTGACGCACGGTGACAGTGACTATCATTATTATCTATCATTTTTTAATGACGATATTTCGCTTTTATCAGGGGGAGTATAGTAGATACGGAAGTACTATTCCTATTGTCCCATTTTACAGCTGCCACACAGATGTAAAATGGGACAGTAGCGGAACGATAGAATATATAGAAATATCGCAGCGGTAGAATATTGCGTTTGTTAGTTATTAAGTATGAAAATATAGGTTATCGCTTGCCCGCCCCAACTTTGTTGCGCTACTGCAAGCACAACCCCTTGTGTTTTTAATCACAATACATGAAGTACAAATTTTTCCAACGTTCGCAACGAATATACATGTATCAACAAGGAGAACACCTGTTTTTTGAGCTCTTGATCGACCCCATCCGCAACCGCATCAGCTTCGTTTGCAGTCGCGTCTGCAAGCTAAGTTGATGCGGTTTAAGATGGGGTTGACCAATGGGAAGAAATTCTTTGCAGCCGAGGGTTTTTTTGCATCTTAGCGCACAAAACTCAGCACTAATATTTCTAACAGTAATATTAGTGCACCCTTTTACGCGCAAGGACTATCGTCACGTATCCACAAAAAGATCGAATCATAAAAACGAGCTTTTTGGGTTTGGGTTTTCATGTACCCAAAACCCATAAATGCCAAACAGTGAAGGGCTTCCCGTGCTTTCTAGCACGCAAAACCTTGCACAAATACTGACGTATATTTTTACACGTCTTGAAGCTCAAGGTCAGGGACAGCTCGTGCGCGAAACGGTCAATTTATTTCTTTCGGACACGTCGACGGACACGTCGTCGCTGACGAACCCCAGCCTTTTATTTTTTAAACGGGATGCCGCAATTTCAGTCACAACGGATCATGCCATTTGTGCATGCCCCCACTGCACTTCATCATGGGATAGAATGAATTGATCAAATCTGAGATCTGAAAAATAGCCACAATATTCCCAAATTTCTTTGGACTTGATGTTTGCATGCACATTTCTTCGTATCCCACATCTCACAAAATTGACATCATCTCACTCCCCCAAAACCGTCTAATACCCCCCCTTCCTTCGAACAGGTGCTACGCAACACCAAGAACTGTTCTGGTATGTTTTGCACGAGAGTATGTATGACAATCCAGGGAAGTCACATATTCCATGCACACAACCCTTGTCATGATTCGCAATGAAGGTTTACAGTGAAATCCCTGCCTGCAAATACATAGAACAAGCAAAGGGGGTAAGATCCTACCAGACTGTCCATCAAGAGAAGGCACAATTAGGACAAAATCGTGTACGATCCAGTGCACAGTGTATGGTTCTTTAATATTATACTGAAACCACATCCATCAACATTCCCTATTACATTACGGATCAAAACAAGTCAATCCACGTTACAAGTGCCAGGCATATTAATGGACATTGTTAGAAATAAATGATTGCAAATTGCAATAGGTGCTCTTTTCACAGGTAAGCTGCCGTCAGGTACTACGATCTGTAAAAAAAATCCGTCATTCTGCAGCAACAGCTTCAGCAGCTTCCTCTCCACTCCCAGGCTTTGCAATATCTTCCTTCCTGTAGATAGATCAACACCAAGCCACTAAATAATCAATAAAATCCAAACTCAACTGCAAAAGAGCAGCCCTGCCCCCATGTGGGCCCTGGCGCACCTGTCAGCAGAGCAGCCCTGCCCCCATGTGGGCCCTGGCGCACCTGTCAGCAGAGCAGCCCTGCCCCCATGTGGGCCCTGGCGCACCTGTCAGCAGAGCAGCCCTGCCCCCATGTGGGCCCTGGCGCACCTGTCAGCAGAGCAGCCCTGCCCCCATGTGGGCCCTGGCGCACCTGTCAGCAGAGCAGCCCTGCCCCCATGTGGGCCCTGGCGCACCTGTCAGCAGAGCAGCCCTGCCCCCATGTGGGCCCTGGCGCACCTGTCAAGCTCTTCCAACCTGGACACAAAGTCACTCTTCTCCACAAGGTCGACAAACTCGAGCCCCCGTGCCTGCGATCAAACCCAAGCAGGTCAGCGAGTCTCAGTAGCGCTTTGTCGCAAGAATTATCTTACGTATGTGCATACGCTGCTGAGAAGCAGACAGAGAAGCGGAGCGCTGACCAGAATAGGCAAACAGAGGAGACTGGCAGCGACAAACAAGTGTGCCTGTTCCCTTCTGTGGACGCCTGTGAGCTTCCAGGTATGAAGCATGGAGACAGCTCCAGTTGCAAAACCGGGCATACTGCATCAAGGCAGTAACCGAGTGTTGAATAGAATAGGCTAGGGCATAATAAGACAGGTGAACCAGGCATCTTGTACAACAGAATCTGCAGCAAAATCTTAAGATCTAGAACTAATGTAACGGCACACGTTGTTCGGCACTGGGCCAGGCAGGAGCCGTGCACGGTGATAAGTGCTTAGACAGGAAGTGTTGATGAGGCTAATGAATGCTAAAACAAAAACTGACGTACACTTCCAGGAAGATTCAGGAGATCACTTGGGTGAAGAGCTGCAAATAGTTTTTGGAATCACGGACCTTCATCAGAGACCTAAGTTCATGAGCCGTCATGCTTTTGTAATCTCTGTTCGTCAAGAGCTCCTTAAAGTGAGTCTTGGCATCTTGAGGTTCAGCTGGCGTCTTTTCCTCCACCTTGCTTTTTTCCGCTTTCTCCTACACCGTTCACATCGCCATCAACACGGTTAGGGTGGGTTCAGGCTTCCATCACCGGCGTGGGCTACATAGAACTTGTGACCGAGGCAACAGCGTTCGGCATCCGACAGCTTAAGAAATCGGTTTTCTTATCTGTGATGGCGGTCCAGATAGGGTTGCTCGGAAAGCCGAAGAAACACGAGTGACGTATGCAGGCTAATGTGTACAGGTGAGAATATTCGCTAAAGAAAAATCCTCGGTGCAGTCTGCGTGCTCTGAGACAGGAGACACTCACTTGCAGCTGCTTACGCATGTCATATGCATCTTCGTTATCAGCATAATACTTCGCTTCAATGCCGTTGACCTGCGACAGGAAAAGTAACATATCTCTACAAGGTTTTACAAGCTTAAGGAGCTGTCTAGGGAATACAGTCATACACCTATTCTAAACATCAAGTCCTGACGACTGCGGCGACATGCAGGGGCGATTTCAGTCCTTGAGATTCGCGAGGTCAGACATTTGTCGTTGCGTGCTGAAATTTCGCATCCTACGCGGTATCAGATAGAGACGATACCTCGTATCCGAGGGTCTGCTTGTAAAGATGTAGAGCCGCCCGGTTGCTTTTACGCACGTGAAGTGAGACATACTCGGCACCAAAAACCTGTGAGTTGCACGATACGTGATCGCTCAGTCCTAAAAAGGAAAAACTGTTGGCATAGTCCTGCGTACATGCGGGGGAGAAGCTATCTTGATCGCCAGAATCATCGACGCTCGGTCCCTTCAGTTGGGTGGACTCATCTTGCAAGAAAACAGCTCTTTATCACTCCGACACCCTCTCTGCCGACAGTTGAAATCGTCCTTGCTGGCCACCAGTGCTAGTCGCAGCCTACTCATATTTAGTACTTCCGTGGAAATCCTGCTCAGGACTCCGTGCCGCGAACAAGCGGCCCTTGCCCATACCCCGCGTATGCTTTTGAGCCGACACCGAGACCCTAACAATAATTCGAGGCCCACAGCTCAAAGGAAGATCCTCTGCGCTAGTCCAAGACCAAACTACAAAATATGACAGTAGATAACGTGCAGTTGAGTTCTGTGTCGTGAGTGCGCGGGTTCATGGCGTGGAAAGGTTCAACTCCAGGTTTTAGAACGCGAAACTTCGAATAGCGTAAATCCGTGAAGACGTATTGCACAGAAAGGTATCCTCAAGAGAATCGTGAACAAAACCTCAACTGGCGGCTTTACGCACCGTCTTCATTGCGAACTGTGCATGCGTCATAAGCCTAGTAGCAAGGCCCAACTTGCGATGACTGCGCAGGACGGCTAACGATGTAATGTGGCCATGAGGAACGTCGTTTTCTTCCTCATCCATCTTGGCCAGCACGTACCTAGATACAACGGAACGTAGGCGATCTGATTCAGCGAGCGGTTAGCCGAACTTTGGACTTGCACCCTTGCTCGAAACGGACTGATATGACGGACACGGTCGTTGTTTCCTTTGGTGTTCCAAGGATAGGTCGCAACCACGAAGGCATCTTACACGTGTTTCATACGGCGTATGCAACAAACCGAAAGCGCACAAAGTCATACGCACCCCACTATCTGCTTGTTATAGTCTTCTGCCACATACAAGAGTTGCGGCCATGACAATATGTGATAAAAGTAGTACTTCATCTGCTCAAGACGCATACGATATCCCCCCCAGGACGCATACATCAAAATTCCGGACGTTCCCCATGTTCAAAAGAGGTAAGACACTGAAAAGATCGTGAGAGAAACCATTTGGTTTTCCAGGATCCGAGGTAGGGAGCAAGCTCTACTTGTTGATATGTGCGCAAAGTTTAGCAGAGCTTACTTGCCACCGGCAGGAGAAACCACCGCGATCCAGACAAGCATTGTTACCTGATAGTTTTCGGGCAAACACCACAGGTTTGCCGTCTGCATAGCAATCAAGTCATCGACTGTAGCTTGCCTGCAAAAATGGATTCTCTAGCCTTATTTGGGGAAACAAAAAAGCTCGGGTGTCACAGAAACGGGTGCAGGCGCTTGTCGCACCAAAACTGCCAAGATTTTAATTAACACAAGGTATAAAATGGAGTTTACCTAATACAAACCATGGCTCACAGGCGTGAACTTGCGCTTATTAAGTAATCAAGTAAGAGCAAGGGAGGCGTGGCGAACGTAAGACGGGTTTGCGGTTTCGTGGTTCACGACGGAGGCTCGCAGCTCAAACCGAACTTAAGCGAAGGCAACGCAAGCCTCTGTGACAGTAGCCTGCTGCTGGGCGTGTCGGGCGGGTGCCTCTCGTCTGTCAACTGTGCCACAAGCCGAAGCGTGTGAACTGAAGAAGGTGAGGCACACGTAGCCGGTCAGCACTCAGGAGGATGGGTGATCCTAAGATCCAACCATCCGCATTCCAGAATGAGAATTGATCGCAAAGACGCAAAACCGATGACGATCTCACGAACACACATAGAGAGGTTCCGCAAGGCTGTGGAGAGTTAAGCGCGGAGAGTTATCGATGATGACAGTCATCGCGCGTAGCTCTCCGCGCTTAACTCTCTGCTCGTTTCACGATTTGGCAAAATCGCTTCCGCAGTCATGAACGATGAACGACAAACGACAAACGACGAACGACGAATTTGTGATTCTCGATTTCGGTGCTCGTTGAGGGTGATTCTATGGTTAGCGCTGTAAAAATTCAAAAAAATTGAGAAAACTGTTACCTCACGGAAATTGTTCCGTCGCTTTGTACAAAATCTGTCGTTTTGTACAGTTTTCGAATGTACTTAAATATGGAATTTACCACAGGTCCCATGCCATCTTCACTCAAAACGACGCACCGTGACGTGACGTGACGCCAAACCATAGAATCACACTGA
This sequence comes from Cymbomonas tetramitiformis, assembly GCA_001247695.2. Lineage (NCBI taxonomy): Eukaryota > Viridiplantae > Chlorophyta > Pyramimonadophyceae > Pyramimonadales > Pyramimonadaceae > Cymbomonas > Cymbomonas tetramitiformis. The sequence goes on from LGRX02016536.1 coordinate 22,678, forward strand.
ACGTCAATTTTTAATTGACGCTTCCTTGTTTTCTGGAGAAACAGTTCGTCGGCCACGCGGGAACGCAGGATCAAACGGAATTCTAGAATATTCCAGATCGATTACATCCAGCCAGTTTCCGATTAGGACGTCTACCTTAGCTCTTCGTCGTTCATCGGGCGGAGAGTTAAGAGAAGCTTAGGGCAACCCTTTTTATTGTGTAGAAGTACGTGACATTTTGGCTGTACAACGCAGGCGGGCGGGCGGGAAAAAAATATTTCGTTAACACTGGAGGCGTCCATGCCTTTCATTGAACACCCATACTTAAGCTATTGCGCATTTATTTGGGGCATTCCATATTACTAGAAAGGACGTCTTAACACTGTGTCTAAAAACATGTTCCGCGCCGGTTGTACGCGTACAACGGGGGCGGGCGGGTCACGTACTTCTACACTATAAAAAGGGGCGGCCTTAACAGTGGGGGCAGAGAGTTAAGAAATCGCGGAGAGTTAAGAGTTAAGAAGTATGAACGAGTTATGACGCATGACCATCGCGTTCGACGGAATCTATGACACGATATGCCCTTAACTCTCCGCGCTTAACTCTCTGTCCACTTTGCGGAACCTCTCTAAATTATTGACATTCATCATCGGTCGAGTGCTCGAGTCCATCGATCTCGTGCTTTATAGCCTCAAGTCTCTACTGTGACACGGACTGTACTGTAGTGGAGTAGTCTGGAAGTCACGTCATCGTCAGGTATCCTCGTTCGTTTATAGAGCTCTAGGGGTGCCCAACTAAAGTTGAGCCGTCCAATCGAATGTTTATTGGGGAAAAATCTTTAGATTGTCCCCCTCTTTGAAAAAGTCTGTTTTATGACGTCACGCTTTTGTGTATTGGGGAAAAATCTTTAGATTGTCCCCCTCTTTGAAAAATCCGGTTTTTTATGTCACGCTTTTGTGTATTGGGGAAAAATCGTTAGATTGTCCCCCTCTTTGAAAAATCCGGTTTTTTATGTCACGCTTTTGTGTATAAATTTTTAAAGGTTCATTTCGCCGAAAACTGAGAGTTTTCTGATCTGTGACAGGTGACTGGAAGTATGACAGTCACCGGGAACCGATCTGAAAACTGAGGTTTTCTAATCGGTCGGAGGCCATAAGAGCCGTCTCAGTGACTGAGAAGGCTTCTTGCCGTGTTCTGATTAACTGTGTGGAAGTGTCTCGCTGCGCGTTCCGTAGTGAGAATTTCTTCGTTGATTACGTAGCGCAGTTGAGAATTTTTATCTATTTTTGTGCGCGGAATGGAGTGGTACACGGACGCTGAGAAATGCCAGCTCAAGATTACGGAGTTGGAGGCGCGCCCCCAGTATGTGGCAGCGATTATTGCTTTTGGTGAGGGAGAGGAGCTTACGCCTGAACAGGGGAAGCTGATGGTCCAAATGGGTCGCTTTACCAATCGGTTGGCGCAATTGTTGGGGGACGCGACTCAAGCGGCTGGAAAGCGTGGGCGCCCTTGGGAAATGCCTGTGGACCTGGAGAACTTTCCAGGGTCCGATCGTGTGGAGCTGACTAGGGCCACGAACGAAAAGGACAAGGACAAGGGGTTGCGCAAGCAGTATGCTGAGGTCCAGCACCACTACGTCGCTCACGTCACGACGGTGGCAGCGGTGAAGGACGTTCAGCAATTGGTGGTGGGTTTGGAGCTGCCTGAGGACGCGATTAGGGCCCTTGAGCGTGTAATGGACCTGGCTGAGAAGGGCAGGGAGCGAGCACGAGCTCGTGCCAAAATGTTGGCAATGGTCAGCGACAAGGGGCCTGAGTTGGGTTGGCCGATGTGCGAGAAGTTGGAGTTGCGCTCGTATGTTGACAACGAGGAGGAAGACAAGGCGATGCGAAAAGCCGAGAAGTTGGTGAAGGCGGAGAAGCAGGTGGCTGCTGCTGCAGCAAAACAGCGCGACCAGCCGAGGGGGAATTCAGCAGGGGAGCGTTTTTCTTATGAACATCCTGTTGTGAATGTACCTTCCCCTCCTATGCCCCAAGATGGTGTGAGGATTCAGTGCTGGAATTGCCGCCAATGGGGGCACCACCAGAACGACTGTACCCTGCCTCGCGGTGCTGGTCGTGGCCGTGGACGTGGTGGATTTTGACCGTGTGGCCATGGGTGCCGTTGGCCATGAGTGCCATTGCCGTACGTCGGCGTGTGTTCACAATGAACTTTGGTCTGTGCGGAATTGCCAGACGTAGGAATGAATTTTGAAGAACCCTAATTTGTATGGCGTGATGCCGTTGTAAGCGAGCACGAGTCTCGCGTGGTGTGAATTGTGCGAGTTTTTGTTTGAGTGCTTTTTAAGTTTCTTAATTGTGCTTTCTTTGATGCGTAGATGCTTTCTTGGGGCGATGTGTCTCGTGGACGTGTATTGGCGTCGTTGCCGCGATTGCGTGAGTCTTGATGTTTTGACGGAGTGTCGATGTGAGTGCTTAACTCCGATTGTTTTTGTTGTGTTGTCTTAATGCTGTCGGTAAATTTTGCAGGTTTGGGCTTCTGGTTTCGGCAGGCAGCAGGGCGGTCTTGCTGAGTTGCAATGCTAGTTGAGTTTGTTGCAAGGCTAGTTGAGTTTCTTATTTGCCCCTTTTCCGCACTGCTTTGTGGTGATCTTTGTGGGCTTGCAGCGGCCGAGTTTCCATTACAAATGTGTCATTTGTCGGCTCTGTAGCCGTAGCCGATTAGAAAACCCACTATTCCAAAACGAACACTGCTTTGTGTCACGCTTTTCGAGCGTATGCTTTTCGAGCGAGACGCTTTTCGAGCGTCACGCTTTTCGAGCGTACGCGTTACACCCACTCAATTTAACCCCTGTTACGCACTTTAGCGTCGTAGATGAAAACTGCGAAACGATTCGTGTGTCGTGGATATGTATGTGTCGCACGCGGCAGTATATAATTTGATATTTAGAATATTCAATACAAAGCCTCTTAATATATTTAATTGGTCAATATAATATAATATATATACGTGGTATATATATACAGTGTCACGGCTGTTGATTATAAATATAACTTAGCACTGTATAACTTAACACTCTAGTATTATTTTTAATATGACTTATTTAATTTTAAAATAAGACGAAGACTTTATGACGGTATAAATATTTGCATGTGGTCGACTGGACATTGACACATAAGACGTTAGACGTATGACATGACATGAGACGCAGTCTGTAACGCGTAAAGCTTCGAGAATGAAAGTTGATGACAATGTCATGAACGTCATCGTCAGCTGTAGAGCTCTACAGTATGGGCTGGCCGAGCCCGTATCGCGATGAAAATCAAGCTGCTTCTCACATTTTTTTGGGGGTGGGGACTTACTGGGGTGGCCGTGACCCGTAGGAAATCGACCATGAACGTCAGCTGTATGGGCTGGCCGACCTCCGATGGAAAGCAAGCTGCTTCTCACATTTTTTTTTTGGGGGGGGTGTGTGGGGGGGAGAACCCTTCCCCCGCCCCCCACAGGGGTGGCCGTGACCCGTAGAGAAATCGACGGCTTATTATTTATTAAATTTTATTCTTTGACGCTTTGACGCTTTTACGCTTTTCGACTGTCACGCTTTTTGCGCTCACGCTCTTTTTAATTATGACAGTAACACGACATGACATGACACGACAGTGTCACATCTTTGAAAAATCTGGTTTTTTATGTCAAACTTTTGTGTATAAATAAAATGTTTTGGAGGAAATCATAATCATGAGGTAGTCGCCCCTTTGCTGTCATTGGTAGACGCTGTCATCGTGTAGACGTAGACGCTTCTTGATCGTTGTCATCATGCATGACGCTTTCGTTCGCTGTCATCAGCATCATCCATCATGCATGACGCTTTTTGATAATCATCGTCAGCGTCATGCGTCGCTGTTTGATCTGTCACGCTTATTATAATAAATTTAAAATAAATAATTTAAAATATAAAACCTGTTTAAATATTTGGATGTGGTCGCCAAGGACACATCAGACATGAGAATTGAGACTCAGTGACACGCAAATCTGCGAAAATGAAGGTTGATGACACTGTCATGAACGTCGAATCTTTAGATTGTCCCCCTCTTTGAAAAATCCGGTTTTTTATGTCACGCTTTTGTGTATAAATTTTTAAAGGTTCATTTCGCCGAAAACCCACTATTCCAAAACGAACACTGCTTTGTGTCACGCTTTTCGAGCGTATGCTTTTCGAGCGAGACGCTTTTCGAGCGTCACGCTTTTCGAGCGTACGCGTTACACCCACTCAATTTAACCCCTGTTACGCACTTTAGCGTCGTAGATGAAAACTGCGAAACGATTCGTGTGTCGTGGATAAGTATGTGTCGCACGCGGCAGTATATAATTTGATATTTAGAATATTCAATACAAAGCCTCTTAATATATTTAATTGGTCAATATAATATATAATATATATATTTTTAATTTTATTGGAATTGCACAATGTCACGACTGTTGATTATAAATATAACTTAGCACTGTATAACTTAACACTCTAGTATTATTTTTAATATGACTTATTTAATTTTAAAATAAAACAAAGACTTAATTGACGGTATAAATATTTGGATGTGGTCGACTGGACATTGACACATAAGACGTTAGACGTATGACATGACATGACACGAGACGCAGTCTGTACTGTAACGCGTAAAGCTTCGAGAATGAAAGTTGATGACAATGTCATGAACGTCAGCTGTAGAGCTCTACAGTATTGGCTGGCCGAGCCCGTATCGCGATGAAAATCAAGCTGCTTCTCACATTTTTTTGGGGGGGGGGGACCCCCCACTGGGGTGGCCGTGACCCGTAGGGAAATCGACCATGAACGTCAGCTGTATGGGCTGGCCGAACTCCGATGGAAAGCAAGCTGCTTCTCACATTTTTTTTTTGGGGGGGGTGTGTGGGGGGGAGAACCCTTCCCCCGCCCCCCACAGGGGTGGCCGTGACCCGTAGAGAAATCGACGGCTTATTATTTATTAAATTTTATTCTTTGACGCTTTGACGCTTTTACGCTTTTCGACTGTCACGTTTTTTGCGCTCACGCTCTTTTTAATTATGACAGTAACACGACATGACATGACACGACAGTAAAGCGGGAGTTTGTCACATCTTTGAAAAATCTGGTTTTTTATGTCAAACTTTTGTGTATAAATAAAATGTTTTGGGGGAAATCATAATCATGAGGTTGTCGCCCCTTTGCTGTCATTGGTAGACGCTGTCATCGTGTAGACGTAGACGCAGACGCTTCTTGATCGTTGTCATCATGCATGACGCTTTCGTTCGCTGTCATCATCCATCATGCATGACGCTTTTTGATAATCATCGTCAGCGTCATGCGTCGTTGTTTGATCTGTCACGCTTATTATAATAAATTTAAAATAAATAATTTATAATATAAAACCTGTTTAAATATTTGGATGTGGTCGCCAAGGACACATCAGACATGAGAATTGAGACTCAGTGACACGCAAATCTGCGAAAATGAAGGCTGATGACACTGTCATGAACGTCGAACCATATGAGCTGGGCCCATGGCCGCTTACATTACATTTTTATTTTTGGGGGGAGGAGAAGGGGTTCGCCCTCTCCCCACTGGACTGAAATGTGTTGGGGGGTGTTGGATGCTGAATGTTTGGTCGGGGGAGGAGGGCGCATGATTGGGGGGTCAATGCCATCGCATGCTTCGATCACAATTGGCCGGGTGGGGCTTGGGTGCACGAACCTATATCTTATAACCGCCGCGATCTAGTTAACCGCTTACTGCACGTCACCGTATTTATTTGGTCACCCGGTTTATCATAGTCACGATCCATCATTTTCTTTCTTTGTTCTGACATACCTTGTATCAACCCCATACCAATAAGTCCCCCACTATTCCTTGTCACACCGCTAACGACCACCCCCTCCCCTCGCCCTGCCTTACACTGCAACCACACCACAACCACTTCTGCCCTGTGGGCACATGTCACATGTGGGCCTCTCAGTGTCTATTAACCATAAACCACTCACGATATCTAAGACAAACTTCACATCAAAATTTACAACCAATCAATTATTGTGCTAGGAGGCAAGCACAAGAGCAAGAAAAACGGCTAAGTACAAAACGCAAGAGTACTCAGTACGGAGTACAGTAGGACCGATCAGAATGATGTTGATGTGAGGTGCCTAGCCTGTTGTACGGAGTACTCAGTACAGTTGAGTTATGGAGAGAGTTCCTGAATGCATAAGAACTCTAAGTGTAACCAGTTTCGGAGAGATGAGAACTGAACTGAGAATTGTAAGCCGTAACTGCTGTAAAAAGCATAGCTATAAAGATTTACGAAACCGAAGTCTTGTAGTAATAACTTGAAGGATTTACGAAACCGAAGTCCGATAGTTGACCATACGTAAGCATACCTCGTGCGGTCGTTTAATAAGTGTAGAATAGTATAAGCCCGAAAGTGTAAAGAAGAGAAGAAACTGGAGTGGTAGCCTCCTACAAAATGGTAATTGGATCGTTTTTACCGGTCGCTTCCTGAAAATTTCTGTTTCTGCGTATTCTGATTGCACCCCCCTTGCGTGGTGCCTTTCGCCCGGCGTTTTGTTTTGCGAAATCGAGAACAGTGTGTCGTGCGTTTCTGCTTCGTGTTGGTGGGTGCGTGGTTGTGGGATTCAGGTGCTCTAGGAGTGGAATTCTCCGAGTGCTTTGATCCGCGACGTAGTTTGGTACGACTACCTAGCAATGAAGGAGGTGGCTTGGGGCCCTTGGTCCTCCCTCCCCTTTGCGAATGTACTTTGAGTCTGTCCTCGAAAGGGACGGCTGCCCTGACGTGGCGTTGTAGCGTCCTTTGCGTATATGCAATTTGGAATTTGCGTGTATGACTTTGGAATTACTTTTACTTTTACGAACGAAAACGTGTTTTGCGTAGATTCTTTCTTTTGATCTAGGATGTTTTGTCGTGCGCTTTGGGCGGCGTGTCGGTTTGGCTGCGGGTTGGTGATGCCGGGTTTCAGGTGTTCTTGAGGTTCCGATCTCCGGGTACTTTGGGCCGCGAGGAGATTCAGGCGCGCTTCTGCCCTGGCATGTTTCTTGTTCACGCATACACTTGAGCTCGTGTCACGAGCGCACAGTTGCGCAGGTCGGGCTTGGGATTTGAGATCGCGTGGATTTTTCGGCGGAACCGACCCTTCGCGGCGGGAGCGCTGCGCGATTTTTTTAAAAAATTGTGCGGCCTTTGCTGAATTGACCCCGTGTTTCTCAATCTCGGGTAGCCTAGGGCTTGCGCCCTCTATACTCAGGAATTGCCGCGCTTCGGCCGGTTTGACCACTCGGCTCGTGCCTGAGTGGTGAATTTCTGGGTGCGGCGTGTGCTTGTTGCTTTGCATGGGCGTAAGTGCCTTCACTACGTTAGTTAATTGGCACGTCACGGCCTAGGTCACGGCGGTCCCCGGGATGAGCGTCGGGATGAGCCGTGCCAAGCGCGTGGCTTCGCGGTGCGCGGTGCGTATGGCTCAGCGGCGGGCTTGGGATCGGGCGGCGTGGTTCATTCTGCGGCTTCAGGTGTTGCGGGATGTCCGTGTCGGGCGCGACCGTTGCGTGGTTTGGCTTAGGGGTCAGGAGATGCGGGATCGGGCGGCGGGTTTGCGGGCGTGGCGGCGGGCGGCGTTTTTCGTTGCTAGGCTTAGCTTTTTGCGAGTGGCGTCCCGTGGGATTGTGCGCCGTGCGGTCTTGCGCCTGTCCGAAGGGGGGGGGAGGTACCTCAGATCGGACGAGCGCAGAGCGCACTCGGCGTACGGCCACGTCACCGGTGCTACCTTTAGGGGAGCGCGTGACCACAGCCACTGCGCGAGCGCTGCCCTAAGCGAGGCGTGCGGCCACATCGGCGTTGCCCCTAGCGAGGTGCGCGGCCACTGCCCTAGCACCAGCGCTGCCCCTGGCGAGGCGCGTGGTGGCAGTCGCGGCATTGGCGCTGCCCCTGGCGAGGCGCGTGGTGGCAGTCGCGGCACTGGCGCTGCCCCTAGCGAGGCGCGTGGTGGCAGTCACGGCACTGGCGCTGCCCCTAGCGAGGCGCGTGGTGGCAGTCGCGGCACTGGCGCTGCCCCTTGCGAGGCGCGTGGTGGCAGTCGCGGCACTGGCGCTGCCCCTGGCGAGGCGCGTGGTGGCAGTCGCGGTACTGGCGCTGCCCCTAGCGAGGCGCGTGGTAGCAGTCGCAGCACTGGCGCTGCCCCTAGCGAGGCGCGCGGCCACATCGGCGCTGCCCCTAGCGAGGCGCGTGGTGGCAGTCGCGGCACTGAGGCTGCCCCTAGCGAGGCGCGCGGCCACATCGGCGCTGCCCCTGGCGAGGCGCGTGGTGGCAGTCGCGGCACTGGCGCTGCCCCTAGCGAGGCGTGCGGTCACTTCGGCGCCGCTCTGAGCGAGGCACGTGGCCACAGGCACGGCGCTGGCGCTGCCCCTAGCGAGGCGCGCAACCACATCGGCATTGCCCCTAGCGAGGTGCGCGGCCACTGCCCTAGCACCAGCGCTGCCCCTGGCGAGGCGAGTGGTGGCAGTCGCAGCACGAGCGCTGCCCCTAGCGAGGCGCGTGGTGGCAGTCGCGGCACTGGCGCTGCCCCTAGCGAGGCGCGTGGTGGCAGTCGCGGCACTGGCGCTGCCCCTAGCGAGGCGCGTGGTGGCAGTCGCGGCACTGGCGCTGCCCCTAGCGAGGCGCGCGGCCACATCGGCGCTGCCCCTAGCGAGGCGCGCGGCCACATCGGCGCCGCTCTGAGCGAGGCACGCGGCCACAGGCACGGCGTTGGCGCTGCCCCTAGCGAGGCGCGCAACCACATTGGCGCTGCTTTGAGCATGGCGCACGGCCACGGCACGAGCAATGCCTCGAGCGAGGCGCGCGGCGACGGCCACAGCGCAAGCGCTGCCCAGAGCGAAGCGCACGGCTACTGTGCAAGTGCCGTCCCTAGCGGGGCGTGCAGTGGCAAGCATGGCGCGAGCATGCGCTACATATGCCCTGGCGCGAGGCGCACCCATAGCCATAGCGCTAGCACTGCCCCTAGCGAGCCCCGCGAACACGGCCATGGCACCGGCGCAACCCCCTGTGAGGTGCACGGCCGCGGTCAGAGCGCTGGCAGTGACCAGAGCGAGGCGCTAGACCACAGCCAGAGCGATGGCGGTGCCCCGAGCGAGGCGCGCGACCAAAGCCACGACACAGACGCGCGCGCTGGCGCGACACGCACCCAGCTGTCCGTTGATGCGGAGCCTTGGAGGCCGCTCACGGCGCCACCACTAGGCCCATATCCGCAGTCGTCGGTGGAGGTGCTGCCCGGGGAGCGCACACAGTGGCCACCTGACGGTAGTAGAGCAGGAGTGTTGCCCCAAGAGCACACACTGCCGCCACCCGACGAGGAGGCGGAGGCGTCGCTCCGAGAGTGCGCACAGCTGGCCCCTGGCAGGACATTGGCGGTGGGGCCCGACGAGTGCGCGCAGCGGCCACCTGCCAGCAGAGTCGAGTCACCGCGTGAGGGGCGCACGCAGTCATCATCGGAGCGCACAGTCGAGGTGCAGCCCATGGAGTGTGCACGGAAGTCCTCTAGTGGCTCTGCCGAGGTGCGGCCCGAGGAGGTGTCATTGCCGCTACCTAGCGGCGAGGCGGAGGCGTTTCTCCGAGAGGGCGCACGGCTGCCCCCTAGCCACACGGACCTGTTAGGCTCGCAGGCTCTCGACGTTGCGGCCGCGTCGCCCGATGCGGGGAAGTGCTGCGGTGTCCCTGATGCGGCAGGCGCAGGACCCACGAGGCGAGCGAGCCGTAGAGGGAGGCGAGCAGGTCGCCGCGGGAGGCGAGGAGCCCGTGGTAGGCGAGGCGTGGTCGAGCCATCGGCCGAGGCGTTGGACTCGACAGGCTCGCAGGCTCTCGGCATTGAGGCCGCTTCGCCGGATGCGAGGAGGTGGCATGATACCCGGGTTGCGGCAAGCGCAACACCCACGAGGCGAGCGAACCGTAGAGGAAGGCGAGCAGGTCGCCGCGGGAGGCGAGGGACCCATGATAGGCGAGGCGTGGCCGGGCCATCGGCCGAGGCATTGGACTCGACAGGCTTGCAGGCTCTCGGCGTCCAGGCCGCGTCGCAGGATGCGAGAGGGAGGAGCGATGCTCAGAGTGCGATAGGCGCGACCCCCACGAGGCGAGCATGCCGTCGGGGGAGGCGAGCAGGTCGCCGCGGGAGGCGAGGGACCCATGATAGGCGAGGCGTGGTCGGGCCATCGGCCGAGGCGTTGGACTCGACAGGCTCGCAAGCTCTCGGCGTCCAGGCCGCGTCGCAGGATGCGAGAGGGAGGAGCGATGCTCGGAGTGCGATGGGCGCGACCCCCACGAGGCGAGCACGCCGTCGGAGGAGGCGAGCAGGCCGCCGCGGGAGGCGAGGGACCCATGATAGGCGAGGCGTGGTCGGGCCATCGGCCGAGGCGTTGGACTCGACAGGCTCGCAAGCTCTCGGCGTCCAGGCCGCGTCGCAGGATGCGAGAGGGAGGAGCGATGCTCGGAGTGCGATAGGCGCGACCCCCACGAGGCGAGCATGCCGTCGGAGGAGGCGAGCAGGTCGCCGCGGGAGACGAGGGGCCCGCGATAGAAGGCGGATAGCCTCACGTAGGAGGCGAGGGGCCCGTGGCACGGGGAGCTCGGTGGGTGTCGCACCGGACCCTAGTGGCGTTGCTGAGCCAAAGGCTGAGAGCATAGCGCTCACGAGCCTAGCTAAGGGTGTGAGCAGACAACTATCAGTTGCTCCATGCTCACATCCTTACGCACTTGGGGAAGCAAACGCCATCTGGAGAGTCCACCTCTACGACGGGGCCCTCGAGGCGTACTAGGGAAGTATTAGGAGGTTTAGGA
>LGRX02016537.1:0-29516 GCA_001247695.2 Cymbomonas tetramitiformis
TGTGGCATCTCGGACTTTCACCGAGATCTCCAAACCAAGGGTTTGGCGCTCTGTTTTAGGTAACGCCACTAGCACTCTGCAGAAATCTGAAGCCAAATCCTATCGCCTATCTGTGAGGAATGGAAGGTGGAATGGGGGTGGCACGAATGCAGATGAGGCACCGTGACAAGTTTCACAAGTACCTATGGATGACAAAAGGGCCACGGCAGAAGATTGTTAATCCGTTGGTGGTATGGGGGCTCTTCGAAGACGAGATGCGCAGCCTGAGCAAGGGTCAGACGGTTGACGGAGCAGCTTTTGTGGTGCACGATGCGTTCCTCAAGAAATCTTACCAGCTGACCGTGATCCTGGGAATGGTGTATGCCGACTCCGTTATGCGGATAACGATGGGCAGGTTCATGGGAATTAGCAGTTACCGCGCCGATCCGTACAGTCTGTTTGAGGGAACTGTTGGTCCGGGGGGGGCGAGGGATGTATTTCCGGGGCTATTTCAAGGAAGTGGAGCAGCAAGGATGGACCAACTCTAAAGGGTCAAAGAAGGTGTGGGCGGACGATGCCGATGCAATGATCACTAAGCGGATGCACGCCTCGATGGTGGCGAGCACAGAATCGGGCGCCGAACCAGCACACGCCACAGGGAGACACGGACGAGGTGCCTTGGAGCGCATTCCGTACTTTGACCCGATGCACGCATATGCCCACCCATTCGCACATTGTGTGTTGTACGGGAATGTAAAGAGGTGCCTGAAGCTCTGGTTTGGCAAGCTGAGCAACAACACGCACCCTAGGCTGGTTCTGCCGAAAGCGATTGTTGATGAGATCCAAAGCCGGGCAGCCCTCATCCAACCGCCTCACGACATAGGCCGCCCGTACCATTGCGTGGTGAAGTACTTGGGTGCGTACACGTTCAGTCTCCCCTGCTCATCATTTCAGAAAGAGGCTCAAACGCAGCTGCAGGCAGAAACGATCCTGCTGATTCAACCGAGATCTCCAAACCGCAGGTTTGGCGCTCTGTTTGAGCTAATGCCACTATCGCAATGCAAACTGAAAAAATGTGTCGCCAAAAACATAGGGTTGCCAAGTGTTCGCCAATGTTTTCGAAGAGATACTCAAATCAAACAAACATGGGCTCTACTCCACGCGAATTTTCGCGCCGAGGAGAACGCTCGTGAGGTCGAAATAGTCCTTTTAATAGCGGGTTTTCCGCTATTAAAGCGTCTGAAAACCTGCGAATCTTTCAAAAAGGAGAGGGTTAGTACAACGCGTGAAAAAACAAGCTTCTATTGTGAAACCCGAGATGCCACACAATAGAAGCTTGTTTTTTCACGCGTTGTACTAACCCTCTCCTTTTTGAAAGATTCGCAGGTTTTCAGACGCTTTAATAGCGGAAAACCCGCTATTCAAAGGACTATTTCGACCTCACGAGCGTTTTCCTTGCGAAAAGTCACGTGGAGTAGAGCCCATGTTTGTTTGATTTGAGTATCTCTTCGAAAAGATTGGGGAACAGTTGGCAACCCTATGTTGTTGGCGACACATTTTTTCAGTTGGCATTGCGATAGTGGCATTAGCTCAAACAGAGCGCCAAACGTTGTGCTTATCTGAAATGACTCGCGACATGTGCAGGGTACGTGAGGGTGCGGCTGTGCCTGACCTATCCATGAACAAGCGCAATGGTGTTTGTCGTTATGGGGAGTGCGTGTGCTGTTGTGTTAGTTTGTGTAAATCGTACCCGGGGAGGGGTGTTGGGGGGCAGGTATGTGGACCATGGAGGATTTCCTGAATTTCGTGGTATACTACTCACCTTGGTGTTTGGCGATCTGCTGGTCCATTGGAACATGGTCATGGAGGCTGCCTGACAACACCTGCGGCGGGCGGTGTTGCATTACACGCGAGGGATGGTAACAGCAGATAGCCCCCTCACGGAGACGGAGGTACGGCGGGCGCGGGAGGTGGCAAAGGAGCATTTGTGGGAGCACGCCGCGATCATGGAAGATAAGGGCCCGGCGAAGATGCTTACATTCAACATGCGTCTGGCGGTGGTGCACCTGTTCCGGCAAGAATACTATCTAGGGGATGTGGGTGCGGCCATGGAGTTTTGGGTGGAACGAGGTATTCAGCGGGCGAAAGGAATCGTGAAAGACTCTCACGTCAAGAACAAGCCTGTGGAGGCCATCATGAATGGGACGTGCGAGAAGCTCGCCCTGGAGGCATATGTAAGCTTGCATCCAACAATGCGCTCCCTACCGGAGTTAGCCAACGAGCTTTACCCCGGCCAAGCAGCGGTCTCGGCTGGGCTTGTGGACCCAGCCGCGGAGGCTAAGACATCTCCTTGCTATTTCATGGGTACCGGCAGGCGCGTAGCTCACGACGCACCCGTCCTCGCAAGCTGCTTAGCACACCTGCAGCATTTGGTTGGCATGTCGGTTGCACCCCCGGCAGCAGGGCGCACAGGCATTATGCACGTGCGATATCATTGTGTACTTGAGGATGTCCCTGAATCTGGAGGAATTCACGTCTTCCTTGTACACGAGGGCGGAGAAGCGAGTCTCCTACCACGTTTCCATCTCGGACACTGGCTTCGGGAACATGCTCCCGACTGGACTGGACTCCCTATCAGAATTCCCATATGCGAAGGTCCTTGCATACTACCTGGTGATAGACACCGAGAGCCAGCATACGGTGTGCCGTTTGGCCAGTTTGCGAGCGTACCGTCAGGTAGAAGATGCATATATGGAGAACCAAGGAGTCGCTGTGCTCGCCAGAAATGATTACGTAGAGCTGCTACTGCCATGCGCGCTCATCGGAACGAAGGCATTATTCGTTGAAACAAAGAGTAAAGACACGGGCGACAACCTCTACCATGCGGTGCACCTGCTGCGTGAGATCCAAGGCATTCATTGATCCCCTTCCGCGCTTCGTTCAGGTAATAAGAATGTGAACTTTCCTGTGGTGTCGTACGTGCCATTTTCTCGTAGGCTGCTCGAAAAAGTCACAAGCGGCAAGGGGTGTAAGTTACTGAGAATCTGGGGTGGGATGCGCAGCTTCCAGGCCTTCTCACAACTGCAACAGCGAGCAGTCCCCGACGTTCCCAACGGTGCTGCAGATCTATCTACGGCAGCAGAATCATTCGCCTGTCACTCTGCACGTGTATGTCACAAAGCCACGTGGGTCATACTACATAGATAGATAGATAGTTAACTGGAAGCTGGATGGAATGGGTTGCATCCCATAGTAGTGTACGTACCCAGCTGCTGACTGCTTGATTGAAGGGTTTTAGGTTTAAACCCTAAATATGGAACCAGTCACAATGTTACATTTGTAAATATCTGTGCGATGGGAAGCATTGTCCTGCCTACACGTGTCTTCTTAACAGCCAATTACGTGCATGCATGTGTATACAATCTTTAAATATCCAGCATATAGCTTTCTTACACGTGTGCATATCTCCTACATTCCAGCCAATCACGTGCTTACATTTGGATAAGATTCTTAAGTTTTCTTAAGTTATCCTTGAGCCATGTGGACAATATCCTCCTACCAAGAAGCTTCCACGTACTTACATTTTCTTAAGTTCTCTTAAGTATAATTCTTAAGTATACTGTCGGCCAATAGCTAACTGTACCGATTTAAATATGCATAGTGTGGGTTTATATCGAAAACTTAAGAAAACTTAAGAAAACTTAAGAAAAACTTAAGAAAACTTAAGAAAACTTAAGAAAGTACTTGCAGAAGTGAAACCACTCCGTGCACACTCTGCATTTCTGCAGTGGGGCACGAAGGCACCACTCTTCTTGTCAAACGAGACAGGAGGAGCGGTGTCAAGTGGCTGAACACCAGCACGATGATGCTTGGCAGCAGAGCGGGGAAGGTGCTTGCCCGCAGGCGGTGGCCCTTCCCGCTTCTGCCGCTTCAGGTCACGAATGTCCTGTTGCATGCGCTCCAGCTGCTTCTGCAGACTGGACAACGCCGCAGCCAGGTCAGACGCGCCATCGCCGAACGACAGAGCAGAGACAGGGGCGTCAGAGACTTTCAGGCCGTGGCGGAACTGCTCCCGCACACGAGCCTGAATAGTCAGGAGAGACACGCCCTGCCGCTGGTCAGCTCGAGCCAGAGAGTTAGCCAAATCACGGTACAGCCACGAATCGCCGAGAGCCTTGAGAAACTGCCGCTTCACCGCGTCCTCTGGCAAGTTGTGGGAACGCTGAACGTCCCTCAACAGGCCATTGAACTCACGGATGCCACGGTCAGGATCTTTGCTGCTGGGGATGCGAACCGCCAGCAGCAACTCAAAAGAGTCAAAGGGCTCCGAGCGTTCCTGGAGCATGCGCACCACCTCAAGGGCAGCGCGCTTGCCATCTCCAGGAACGTCGGACCCAGAGGCCTCAAGCCAGTCACGAGCAGGCGAGCCAGGGCGAGCCAGAAAAGTCAGAGCCGAAAGCAGCAATTCATTGGCCTCATGCCTAGCCTCAACAGCCATGTCGGTCAAGTCAAACAGGGGAGCAAACGCCGATGATTGAAGCACGAACTGCGTGCGTAACTCATGCATCAATTGTGAAAAAATGTCCACCGCGTCTGTCTCTGTCCCTGCAAAGCGCTCCGATTTGTCTCCCAGAATTTTAGTGGCAACGGTCTTGGCAACTTTTCTGTCGAATTTTTCCCGAGCCAACTGCTTGCATTTGTCCAGAACTTCCCTCGCAGCTGCGGTGGTCGGAGCTGGCAGCTGCGGGGTGTGTGGTGTCGCAGTGTGCTGCGCACCCACATCATCAAAAATCGTCTCTAACCTACGGACGCGAGACCGCGTCATTCTATTTGCTGTGGTAACCATGATAGAGAGACAGGGGAAAGGTCGAGCTAAGCAGGGCGATGGTGTAAGAACTGTCACAGCGGCCAGATACTCCGTAGAAGTCTCAGCAGAACAGATTGAAAATTACAGGTCGTAAGCGGAAGATTGAGAGCGGCCAAAATTCACAACGTGTGGAGCGTCCTCGCCAGGGCCAGTGGCGCACGATGCAGATCAACTCTCGCTGCGACGATACTGCCGTAAAATAAAAAACAATCCCCCCCGGGCACAGGCATGTGGCACGCGTGGGTGGACGGGGGTTACATACTTAAGTGCATAATTTCGGAAAATGTTATTATACGGCTTGATATTTTTGGAGAAGTTTGGAGAAGGTTTGGACAAACTCAAAAATATAAAATTTTGACATTTAGGGTTTAGGAGTAGTCGTGCGGGGCCATTTTGGTCACGGCAAACCGCAGAAAATCGTGTTTTGCACTTGGCATGCATGCGCGTCGCATGAATGTGTTGATAAAAGGTCACCGCCGAGTTTGGGGAGGTGCACCAAGTTAGTTGAAGGCACTTGAAAGTTGCATAGCCAAGATTTTAGGGTTTTAGGGTTGCTGGCGGGTGAAATATTGGCTGTGAGAGCAGGGGTTTCGCGTCTGCGGGGTCCGCTATAAAGTGCATAATTTCGGAAAATGTTGTTATACGGCTTGATATTTTTGGAGAAGTTTGGAGAAGGTTTAGACAAACTCAAAAATATAAAATTTTGACATTTAGGGCTTTGGAGTAGTCGTGCGGGGCCATTTTGGGCACTGCAATCAGCAGCTTCAACAGCTGCAAGAACTCCAGCAGCTTCAACAGCTGCAACAACTTCAGCAGCTCCAGCAGCTCTCGCAGCTTCAGCAATCCTACCAGCTGCAACCACAATTGCTCGCGCAACCCCAGCTATTCGCGCAACCCCAGCTATTCGCGCAACCACCGCAACTCCTCGCGCAACCCCAGCTGCTCGCGCAACCGCAGGTGCTCGCCCAACCACAGCAGCTCGCCCAACCAGCACAGCAGCTTTTCACCCTGACCGCGGATCAATTGCAGGACCTTGCTCGTGGGGCTTCACGCTCACGTGTTTCCTTGGAAGAGTTGTTCGACAGGCGCTAGCTTAGAAATCGTTTGCCTAACTAAAAGTGCTATTTGAGCTGTCCCGAGAGCCGCATCTTGGTGCTTCGTGCTACAGTAAGCTGCAATTTTTGCATAACTCTAATAACCTGACACTACGGTAATCATGTCACTTGCAAGTATTCATACATTAGATTGTGTATGAACATTGGAATATAAGCATGGAAATGCACTTGCATATTGAATTGCTCTTTATTTTCAAAACATCGGCCGTGTGCATGACACGGCAACCATCCTGATATTTGCAGTGAACAAATTGGTCCCGCGCGGCTCCTGCAAAACCCAAAATATCAAAATATTGCATTATTTTGTTTCTACGAACCTTCTCCGATGTTCTCCAAAAATATTAAATCATACAATATAATTTCCCGCTTGTTATTGGCCTTGTAGCGACACATTCATATGCCGCGCATGCATGCCAAGTGCAAAATTCGATTTCCTGCCGTTTGCAGTGACCAAAATGGCCCCGCACGACTACTCCAAAACCCTAAACGTCAAAATTCATATTTTTGAGTTTGTCCAAACCTTCTCCAAACTTCTCCAAAAATATCAAACCGTGTAATATCATCATTTCCCGAAATTGTGCACTTTATAGCGGACCCCGCACACGCCGAACCCCCTCTCACAACTAATATTTCACCCACACCACCCCGCCAGCAACCCTAAAACCCTAAAATATTGGACATGCAACCTTTTACTGCCTTCTACTATCATGTTGCACCTTCCCAAACCTTGTAATGGCCTTTTATAAACTTATTAATGTGTCGCGCAAGCATTCCATGTGCACAACTTGATTCCCTGGTATTTGCAGTAAACGAAATGGCCCCGCACGGCTACTCCAAAACCCGAAATGTCAAAATTTTACATTTTTGAGTTTGTCCAAACCTTCTCCAAACTTCTCCAACCTTCTAACACTTCTAAATGTCATTTTTTTCGAAAATTCGTCAAATTATGCATAAACGTACCACCCACGCGTGCCACATGCCGTTAACCCCTAAACCGTCATAACTATTTTTGGTTTTGGTTGAGGTCAGTGTTTTCCATATAGTCGCCGCATACGATGGCCGATTTGCGTTTTGAGCATACCACTTGAAACGTATTTCAAAGGCGCATCGTACTGCATTGTTCAAAATTGAGCATCGAGTGAAAATGCGATGTCACCAATGAATGTATATCTCACGCATGGCGGCGCTGAATGCGTATCCACTGCCCCGTGTAAACCCTAATCATGACCCTAGCATGTTTCGCATAACGCCTAGCCATGTGTTGAAGATGTAACGTGACCTAAATAGGGTTGAACATGCGTACTTATACGCGCAAACCATAACCGTGTGTTGCGTCAAACGATTTTCACACTCTTCATCGTTTGATCTTGGAAGCATGCGACAGTTTTGAGAGACATCGGGCACGCAGTTTGATGCGCATAAGCGAGACCTTTTCAAAACTGTTTTCAAAAGCATTTTTGGATTTTAGACGACTTCACAAATCAATTTTAGGTACCCTTGGGTCATATATGACCCAGGAAACGGTTTAAGGGTTAAAAGGCCATACCGTAAGAGTAATACACCACCGCCCAAGTGGGCGCTCAACCCCTCCTACGTCCTACTTAGCCGAACATGGCAACAGCAAGGCGCTGTGCCATCATCAGAATCACCGGAAAGCCGGTGCGGGCCATAACCTGCGAGGAAGACAGATACGCTGTCCGGCTAAGCTCGCTAGGAATCAACCTGATAATCTCATAAACAGTGTCTGGCCGAGGCTTTATGCTCCCGGAAACCCAGACAGTAAACAATGACTGTACTACTGTACTGTACTACTGTACAGTACAGTGCTAGGATGTCACGGACACGAGACGGAAGCAGGGTCAGGCTAGGGGCTAGTCAGAGCCCATAAGTCCAGCAATGATTGCCTTTTGCCAACCGCAAAAGGCAATCATCAAGTAATTTTGCCGACTGCCAGTTTAACACGCTTTTGGCGGCTAATTTGAAATCGGGAGTGACATCAGAAAAAGCAGTGGTGCGTTGTGGTAAAACATAACCTAATAGATAGTTTGAAACACATACAGGGTAGAATATTCTGTATATCAGTGTTGTACTATCGCTGTAAGCAAAAATATGAGGCTGAAACCGTGAGATATGTGACTGTAAAAGATATAACATATGAGAGTAAGAGAGTCTAAGTAGCTTATGCTACGTGCGCTGTGTAAAGTTGTACGAGTACGGCTACGGTAGTGCTCGAGTACTCTAACACGTGGCTCGCGGTCTCTATCGCTGTGACTCGCGGTCTCTATCGCTGTGACTCGCGGTCTCGAGCCGAATAATGCAGTCATCTGTCACATGCATCGAGGAATGTCATACAGGGGACAATACTAGATATCTAGTCCCCCGTGACTCCAGGCCAAAGTAAAGGTCAAAGTAGAATCGACACACCAGGCCGAAGCGAGTCAAAGACGAGAGCGGACCACCACAGAAGTGGCACGGCCCATAACCTGACGGAGGACGTAATATAGAGATATATATAAGTCACTCCAGCACAGGGAAGAAACGCAGTGATCCGGTCGAACTAAAACTGAATCAGATAAAATACTGCGCATCCGCAGTGCCAGCCTCCACCAAACGTTCGCGTGATGAAGGTTCGCCCTTTTTCTCCTTATGTCTCATACGTGACGTATGCCCCATGCCCTACTGCAGACCGGTTCTTTATTTACCTAGACATCTTTCACCGATTCCACTCTTGTCTTCTGCAGGTGCAGGCCCTCCTCCTCGGGATGCTGGCGCATCCGCAGTGCCAGCCTCCACCAAACGTTCGCGTGATGAAGGTTCGCCCTTTTCTCCACATGTCTCATACCTGACGTATGCCCCATGCCCTACTGCATACCGGTTCTTTATTTATCTAGACATCGTTCACCGATTCTCCTCTTGTCTTCTGCAGGTGCAGGCTCTCCTCCTCGGGATGCTGGCGCATCCGCCGTGCTAGCATGGGGCAGGAAGAAACCTCGGGCTTCGCATGTTGCAGGTTCGCCCTCTTCTCCGTATGTCTCAAACCTGACGCATGCCCCATGCACCACTCCTGACCGTATGCCCCATGCCCCATGCCCCATGCACACCGTATGCCCCATGCCCCATTGCACACCGTATGCCCCATGCCCCATGCCCCACACACCGTATGCCCCATGCCCCCCATGCCCCACCCCCACACACCGTATGCCTTATGCCCCATGCCCTAACCCCCCCATGCCCCATGCCCCACTTGCACACCGTATACCCCATGCCCCATGCCCCATGCCCCCATGCCCCATGCCGTACACCGTATGCCCCATGCCCCCGCACACCGTATGCCCCATGCCCCATGCCTAAGGCCTTCCACAGTTTCGCGAATTTTTTGCGAAATGTAGGTACCCAAAAAATAAAATAAAAATCGAAGAAATATATGCTGCAAATTTTCGTGCCCGCGAAATTTAGGGGAGGGGGTCCGAAATTGGCAAATTTCGATTTTTGTCATTGCATCATTATGGCCCTCTGCCCACAGGATGACAGGAATTCAGCCCGAATCGTCGTTTCTTAATACTTGTGAGATATATAGCGCTGACTATATATTCAGGTGGTGAAACACAGAATGCTTACACTTAAGATCACATAAGAAGAGTCCCGTTAGATTGAGTGTACCTCGGCTTAAGCCGGAAACCCTAAACCTGTGACAGCCGTACTGTACCGAGTACTAGTATAGACAGAGGACTGTGACACACACGGGGTGTCACATCCAGCACACCACCCTGTACTATTACGGAGGAAGAGTTAGGGTGGAGCAGGTCGATTGTCAGGGTAAACAAAACACGCCATCTCAAGCGGTGGGAACAAATTGCTAGTGGGGGCCTGTGCTCTTGGCCAGGGCGGTCCCAAATCTCTAGCTAGCACTACACACTGAAGGCTGCTGTGCCCGTGATACAGATCTAGTTGTGCTACTAGGCTTCTGAAAGCAACTCTAGCCACCTTGAAAGTGGTCCACAGAGCAGAGTTCACATAGATTATTGTAGTCGTTGTAGTCCTCAAATTGGAAGTCCAGACTGTAGATGCCGAAGCAGTCAGAGCCCAGGAAACCAGAGTCCAGATTGAAGATGTTGCTGTAGTCAGCCGGCCCAGTGTCCAGAAGGTCGGGGTCAGCGAAGTAGTCCACTGTGCCATTCTGATAACCAGAATAAGACCCGTACACCACCGACCGTGGAGCAATCTCCACATCACAAAGTGCAGTGGCGGTGACGGTGTCGATCAAGGCGATGCTCGCACACATAAACAGAGCAGGGATAGCTGCTGCCGTGAGTGAGGAATGTGCCGATTGAAGGTGCGCCCGTACACCACCAACCCGCGGAGCGGGTGGTGGGACGGCATCATGCAAGTCCCCGTCGTCGGACTCCGTGTCAGCCACGCTAGCGGAATCATGCGTGGAAGAAATATACGGGGGCACGGGGACTGAAAGAATTAGCTGACACCTAATGGGGCGGGCTCAAAGAAGCCCAATTCCACAGACATGTTGTCCATAAAAGATTTCTCGAAGGGCGGCTCACCGTCAACAAACTGCTTCGGGTAAATTACCGCGTCCCCCTCGGTCTCGATCGCCACTTCCGGCTCATGCTCCACGACGGCATCGTCGATCACGGAGGGCGTGGTCGAACCGAAGTGGATGACCATTGGAAAGTGCTGAGAGTCGGATTCAGCACCACCAGCCACCTGCTTGAGCGCACGGAGAGCGGTGCGTGCTTCATGCACGCGGGTAGCAAGGAGTGAGGGTTGGGTGGGCGTCAATCCCGCGTACTGTGCACGGGGACCCACGTCAAAGTCCTCGGAGAACGTGAAGGGCTCCTCGTCCTGCCGAACCAAGGGATGATCATGTTGAGCACAGAGCCGAGCAAAGGCCGTGTCGTCCTCAGTGTCGAACGCAGTCTGGAAGGCGGACACGAGGCCGTCGGCGTCGTCGGCTTGCTCAATCACGCACTTGTCGCACTCGATGTCGGCGGTGGGACAATTCGCGGAGTCATGCCAAAACCCCGGAGGGCATCGGACACACTCCGGAACGAAGGCCTTGGAGACGACGTGGAACGACACGGAGCGCATGCCGAAATGCTTGTTGTCGTTGCGGCGGTGGCGGTCTTGCGGCCAATTCCCGCCCTTGGGAAGTGGCGAAGTGGCAAAGCGGTGTTTCCAATCACGCTTTCGGCCGTGAAACTTCCCATCTTCCCGACGGTTCTGGCGGTCACGCCAGGAGGAGGGTGGAAAGTGCACACCTGGCTTGCCCGTAGGCTTGCCCGTAGCCGGAGCCGGCCACCTCGTCGTCGGCTCGTCGCTCGCATTCTCGTCGGAGAGCGTGGCAAGCACTTTGCTGGCGGCGTCGATGTGGAATTGAAAGTCTTTGATCAGGGCCTTCACGTCAACGTCGGACGGCAGACCAGAGTACAACACATTGGACTTGTCCACGAAGGGCACGTGCTTGTTCCTGCCGGCGTTGGCATCCCAAATCTCGAGGATGTGGGCGTAGATGTCTTCGAGCTCGACATTGGCCAACTCAACGTCGAGACGAAGCGGGGTAATGACCTTGTCGTAGAACTCGGGGTCGAGAGAAGCCAGAAGCTGCTTCTTGGCCATCATGTCGTCGAGAGGCCCAGAGGCGCCGTTGCCAATAGCAGTCAGGCATGCGTCGAAATCTTGGATAAGGGGGTCGGGGTCCTTCCTGTCGTCGAAATAAATGGAGCAAAGCTCCTCGTAATGCCCAAGAGGTCGAACCACGCGAGGGATCAACCTCTTGGTGACCTCGAGAAGGGCACGCTTGCCATCCTGAGGCGAAGCCCGTCCCGAGGCCTCAACCCAACGTCGTGCGGGTGAACTAGGAGAAGTCAACGAAGTCAAAGTCGAGAAGAGGATGGCATTGAAGATGGTGTTGACCTCCTTCGTCGTGTCTGCCAAATCAAAAAGAGCGGCATTGTTGGGGTCCTTCTGCTCGAACGCGCGCTGCAAGGACTTCACAATGGACGTCCAGAGCGTGTTACGGCGTACTTCGTCTCCATGAAAGGTGTCCTCCTTGGAGCCCAAGGCGTCGCGAGAGATTCTCTTGATGATGTCGACGTCCCAAGTAGAGTTTTGGACAGCCGCAGCGCGAGTCCGGTCCGGAGCCGTGAGGGTAACCCCTGGAGAATTTGGCGTCGGTTTATAGCGAGACCCGACGTCGCGTGAAAAAATCGTGTCTAGTCGAATGCGATTGTTGGCCCCCAAGGGAGGCGGGACGTGAGAGTTAACACTCATGATGAAAATCCAGTAGGTGGGAGCGTCGGGGTAGAGGGCCGATGTCGGAGAATACAGAAAAGCGATGGTCGAGAGCCGTAAGATGCAGTGTTGGAACGGACAATAAGGAAGCCGTAACTGTGAATCTGCAAGATCGAAACGCGGCGGCCAAGGAATCCCACGACAAAAATTGATCAAGTTTCAGTCGAGTGAAATCCAACGCGGACAATACAAAATAATCCCAGGTAGGCGCACGCTGCAGCGATACCAAATCAATCCGCCCGTAAACTAGCTCTCGACCGCAACTGCGAAAATCACGACACCAAATTGGCCCCCCAACGTCCCACCAAGCGGAGCGGCTTAGCCACTCATGAAATCAAAAGTAGTGGAAGGTGCCTGGCGCACCATAACCTGTGAGATATATAGCGCTGACTATATATTCAGGTGGTGAAACACAGAATGCTTACACGTAAGATAACATAAGAAGAGTCCCGTTAGATTGAGTGTACCTCGGCTTAAGCCGGAAACCCTAAACCTGTGACAGCCGTACTGTACCGAGTACTAGTATAGACAGAGGACTGTGACACACACGGGGTGTCACATCCAGCAATACTGTGGCATTAACGAAATCGTGAGACCCATCCAAGATCATGGATCCAAGATCCAACCGTTTACACACCATTGGGACTTAGCACACCAAGACACCTTCAACAACACTGCCAACAATTGTTTGAAAAGCCCCGATCCCCTCGCTGATCTGATTACACCTTACACGCAGTACGCACACTAAACCGAAATGCCCGACAGTTTAGTATCCCTTGCAGAAGCTAGCTATGGCTCCGACCAGGAGGAGGAGCCTGAGGAGTTAATTGTGTTGGAGGAACGTGCCGCTCGAAAGCAGAGCCTGCCGGTAGTCGTGAAAATAATGCCGGAGTCGGAACTTTCTTAGCTCGAGTAATCTAGCCAAGCGGGACGAATCTCTCAACATGAATACCCGTATACTGCCCCAGGTGCCCCCAAGCCCCCAAATGATCGATGGTCGCTTTCTTATTGCCGATTTTCTTAATACTGTGAATGTTTAGCCTGTAGACTATACTCCTTTGTATGTATGCAAAATCTGAGATTTCGTGAGAAATTCTCGAAAAATCTGCGCGAAATTTAGGTGAAAATGAGAAATATAGGCAAAAAATATATAGGTAATTTTCCGCGAAATCTGTGGAATTGCGTACCCGTGCCCCATGCCCCAAGCCCCACATTCAGACTGTATGGCCAGCCTAACCGTGTGGCAATGCTAAGCGGGAGGTACCTCCGGGACATGGGGGATGGTGTAGCAGTCGAGAAGGGACAGCAGGTACGGGCTGCTGGCAGCCGGCAGCAGCAGGAACAGCAGCAGGCACGCCGCCAGCAGCAGGACCAGCAGCAGGCCCAGCATTGCAGTAGAAACTCCAGCGCAGAACCAGAAGCTAGCGCAGAACCAGAAGCTGGCAGGCGGCAGGGGGCGCGTGCCACAACGCGAACACAGGATGCCGCCACTCAGACAGAGGAGGACCCATGTTTCCATCAAGTCGGTGGAAACGTGGACGAGGCCATAGGACATGCCCTGCGTGGGGCAAATCAGGTCCACCAGAGTCCAGTAGAGGCCCTCCATCCAGTTGTCAGACTCTTCGCCCCTGGCGAAATTCGGGACAGCTGGATGGCTCTTCATGTTGATGACCTCACCACAAGGTTGCTCAACTTCACCCGGGTGCTGCATCCTAAGAGGGTGTCACCTAAATGGCCTTGGCTGCAACTATGCATGGCATACTCGCATGTCTGTACCGTGCGGTCTGCCCATCTGCAGCGTCAGCACCACCACCAGCAGCAGCAGCAGCAGGACCAGCATCAGCAGCAGCAGCAGCAGCAGAAGCGTGTGCCAGAGCGGCGGCAGCAGCAGCAGCAGCAAGACCAGCGGCTAGCGTACCGCGGAGCACCGGCGATCTTGTAAGACCATCAGCAGCAGCAGCAGCAAGACCAGCAGCAGCAGTGTCGACAACGAGTCCAAACCGTATCCGTCGGAGCCTGAGACCTTGAGGCTCCAACGGAGCCGGAGCCTGGTACCCTAGAACTCGAATGGGTACGGACTCGCACGGAGGCTAGGATTTTAAGGCTCCATCGGTGACGGGAACTAACGGAGCTTGGATTTTATGAACCCTTCAGGTTCGGTAATCATCGGATCCTGGCTTATTCAGGCTCCTACGGAGCCGGAGCCTGTGTGCCTCATGCTCCCTCGGGTTCGGGTTATTCGGGTCCTGCACACCCATAAAACCCTACGGAGACGGATGCTACACTATCCTATGGCATACACATTCGCAAAACCAAAAGAATCGGGCAATTCAATGTTATAATATATGATAATACAACTAGTTCGAAGGCTTCTTCACATCCTAGCAAAAAACAATCGTAGTTTCATGCACTGTCACCATCCTCACTATCAAACACACACTCTTCGTGGTCAGGCTGAGCAGCAACGTCCTCCTCAACCTACGTGATAACACCGACCGACGTGACACGAAGACGACTCAATAGGGGTAAATAGCGTTTTGAACGGCTATTTCTTCCCGCGATGGAGGGGACGAGAACATGAGGATGCGTGAGCTAACCTGAAAGCGTAAGGCCTCGGTCTTCGCAGAGTTACGACCAGTGCCGAACTGTCGACATGTGGAATACTCTACAGCCGTGGATACAAATTCCTTAGCGCGATCCTCCGCATCCATGTCATTGAACCAATGGCCAGGAATATTTATCTTCACATTCAAATCTGCCTGCTCTTGACCTGGATATTTTTTCACGATTTCGCACGGCAGCGACAATTGAATTGAGGCTGTCTTTTTGTTGGCCGTCATTTTCGATAGTCCCTAGGAAAGGATAGGCGTGTCTACTTGTGCGCTTGTCACAATTAAGAATTATGGAGTTCTTACTAGCGAACAAACCAATATTTATCCCAAGGGAATGATTCATACATATGATATTTTATATATTTAATATCAGATACTCTATGCTCCTTGCTGGACACGCACACACGAGACACGACCCGCATAGATTCCGTGTGTCACAGTATTTTCCCCTTTCGAACACGCACATCACGCCACGCAAGACGCCAACGCCATCAGCCAAGTCCCATTTGACGCCCGATCCGACGGAGGCGGCTCTGGGAGATCTTAGGACCCGATGGGGACGGGCACGCCCGGAGCCTGCGATCTTCGTGATCCATCGGATACGGAGCCTGGAAATATCCGGCTCCGACGGGCACGGTATTCGTCGGATCCTGAGATCTTTGGAATCCGTCGGAGACGGAGCCTAGACTTCACGAGCTCCGATGGAGACGGTTCCCCATCGGATCCTGATGAAATTCGGACCCGTCGGAGACGGAGGCTGGGAAAGTTGACGACCTGGCTACGGGTCCCGGGTTGAGCCCGTACCCGTTGTCGACACTGAGCAGCAGCAGCAGCACCAACACCAGCACCAGCAGCACCCGCAGTTGAGGTCGGCGGCGGGAAGCGGCGGCGGCCGGGACCAGCATCATCATCGCCGGCCTTAGAAGCGTGTGCGAGCGGCGGCGGCAGCGTAGCGGCGGCAAGACCCGGCGAGGACCGGCCAGGCACCGGCTGATGCAGACCGCCAGGCAGCACCCGGCAAGGCAGTGGAGGATAAGGTGAACACGGTATCGGCAAGGACGTTGGCATGGTCAGAATGCATGTTGGGGCAAAGAGGTTGGGAAACTGCTGGCTCTGTGCTAGCCTCCGCGGTGCTCGCATGCGAGGCAACCAAATGCGACGCAAAGCCGAACATGGCGCGTGAACGCCCGCAATGGGTTACGCGTGAAAAGAAAGACATGCCTTAGGAGTAGGAAAGCAGAAGACAACGGACCGGTAGAGGCCAGACACTGGTCACTGATCTATTGGGAAACGAAACGCCCCACGCTGGCGTCGTACCAAGCTGGAATAGTCCACTTAGGCACACCGTGCGCGTTGTAGAAGGCCCAAAAGAATCCGCAATCTCTATTTGGTGGGAGCCAGCGCCGAAGCTGCACTCTGAACGCGAGTGGAAGATGAATTGAACCGTCGTCTACGTCTAAAGAGTAAAACTCTAAGCGCCAGTGACGAATGCGCGGAACCGGCGTAATTTCTGGTTTGTCTGATAGTAAAAGGATTGTGAGGACGAGCGGCTTCAGCTTCAGGGTTGGGGGGACGCAGTGGCACAGCCATGTAGAACAAACAAAATGAATGCAGGGCGGCTGTTTTTTGGAAGCATTCAAGTGCAGTGAAGTGAACATTTCGCGGGAAGAATGGAATCTAGGGAGCGACCAGGTACGATTTCGCCAGAAATCGCCGGCGAGACGAAAGCGACAACGCTTGCGTCACGCCTTGACGATGTCAGGTCGCGATTTCGGGTCACGATGCCACGACCAGGTCATGACATCCTTCCCACCCAGTGTTCAATAGGCTTTATCGTTGAGATAGAGGCTGAATGAGCCTAGGTTACAGACTTGGATATTTCTTGATGGGCTCGTATGCCTAATTTGGACACAGATATATATATTGGAGGCTGAATGCCTGAGTACATAGGTTTCATTGTATTGCTTCTTGATGTGTATTTTGCTTCTCTTGTGGTTGTTATCGCGTTGCTTATTTCTTGATGTGAGGTCATCCGGAGCGCATATTCTCCACATCAAGCTGCGAATACAACTCTCGCGCGACAAAACAGTTTTCGAATGGGCCCTTCGTTTCGAAATTCGTGTTTATTTTTTAAATTGAAAAAGCTATTCAGTATAAGGGCAGTTTTTGTCAGGTGCCAAAGAGCTGGGGTGGTGGCTCAATTCCCTATCTCCAAGGGCGGACTCGGTCTCGCGGCGGAGCACGACGAGATTCACTTGCACCACGCGTGGATGATCGACACCGAGGGCGACAACAACGCTGCGCGGGACGGTGAGCGACGAGAGCGAGACGTCTAAGCCCGACGTGTATGCTCGACGGTCGGTGGTGCGCGCACCAGGCACCACGGTGCAAGCCGAGGCGGTACCCTGCCGCACCCCTCTCTTGGACGCAAGGAAACGTAAAGCATTCTGGTCAGGTACCGGGACCGCGAATAAGTCCTCTCTGGAGGGGTTGGCCACAACGATTAGAATTCCGAAGAAAGAAACACCTATTTGTGTCTTGGTAAGCAATCCTTGTATGATATCGTTTGTTTCATTATCATTAAAATGCCGTGTGTACATGAATGAATATTTTACAAGTTTCGGTTTGAGCAGAGCCTTATCGGGACACAGACGAACACCGACCAAACAGAAAGTCTTGTTGACTCCCACGAACACGATAAATGGATTTTGCTGTTGAATATTGCCGACGCCTCGGACGCACAACTGCAGCATTTTACACAGTTTCCGGTAAGGCAAGCTAGTGCCAAGAGTAACGCTTGGTATCGGAACAATCTGAGCGATACGACCGCCGCGGCCTACTCGAACGAGATTTCCAGGATTCAGGATCATTCGGCAAAAGTTGCCCTCCTCCAATCGCGCGAGCGGGATGCGCAAAAGGTATGAAACTTCGGCGCTCTCTCATGTGTCCTCACCCACGCGTGACAATCGTATACGATTGTCAAGCTTTGGCGATAGCTTCATTTCTCACCCAAGCGTGACAATCGTATACGATTGTCAAGCTTTGGCGCTAGCTTCGGCTCTGACTCACGCGTGACAATCGAATACGATTGTCAAGCTTTGGCGATAGCTCCAGTTCTCACCCACGCGTGACAATCGTATACGATTGTCAAGCTTTGGCGCTAGCTTCGGCTCTGACTCACGTTTGACAATCGTATACGATTGTCAAGCTTTGGCGATAGCGTCAGTTCTCACCCACGCGTGACAATCGTATACGATTGTCAAGCTTTGGCGATAGCTTCAGTTCTCACCCACGCGTGACAATCGTATACGATTGTCAACCTTACTTGCCTCGGCCCCCTTACTTACGTGTGTCCAACGTGTCTTGCTTGCAGATTTTGCGGTTACAGTACTGGATCCAAAACTGGGAGATGAATGGCGGAAGGAAGCTCTGGAGTTGAAGAACTATCCGAAAGAACTGCAGCCTGTTCTTACCCTAGCTAGATGAGCAAGGCTACAATTTAGGCAATTGCAATATCTTTATGGCAGGAAAGATTGACCAGTATTTTAACAGGTTGAGCAACAGCTCCTCCAAATAATTACTTCAAGTTAGAACAGCCTCCACTGGGCTACAATTCATGTCTTATACTTTCAAGGCGCGCCTTTCAGATCTCTGATCGATCTGTCCTATGTCGGCTGGCATATAATCATCTGCCACCTATACAAATCCTAATCAGAGAATCTGCACATTTGGACAATCCTAATCAAGACAGTTGATTTCATTGTCCCTTGTTGTCCTTTGCCTTCTTCCTACGAGGAGCCACGTCCTGCACCTCTTCGTCATCACTGTCCATGCTTAGGGAACCTTTCAAATGAGCTATGTACTCAGCTGTCCAACAGGCAGGATATTTCCTGGGTTGCCTCTTCGTCACTTCGGACACCCCAGCATTATTTTCACTCATTGAAGTCAATCCAGTATCTGGCCCAGATGGTTCCTTCGGTTGTACTTGAACAGTCTCCACCACAGAGGCTGGAGCATCCTCAGATATGGCCTCAGACTTCTGCTCGGTGATAGGCTGATCCCCTGGCTGAACGGGTGAGGTCGGAGAGGTGCCCTTTGGCACCCAGATAAGTTCACCCTTATCATCCATGATCAACTGCAGTCCCAGTCTCTTCAACTTTCGAGCTTCAGCTTGTTCTTCAGCATCGTCAGCCACCAAGTCATCGAACTCGCTGACGTCATCCTCGGTGTCATCATATTCAGGCGAAGCAGGCTCCCATTTCGGACTGGCAGTATCTATGTCATGCTTACTGTCTGTGACACCCGCGTCATCATTGTCATCCGAATCTGGTAGCTTCTCCTTACTCCAGGTCACAGCACCTGCACCCGAATCGTCACTGTTCGTAGGCGTCGATTGTACAGACTTACGCCCCTTGTATGGAATTCCGCGATACTCATCATCGTCACTCACACTCGTCTGATTCCGGTACGCAACGCTGAGCGGTAATGAAAATGGCGCTACCGGCGCCTTCACCAGAGTGGCGTCTTCCAGAAACCAGCCACCACCTCTATTATTACGCTCCCAGCGGCGTAACGCTCCAGAAGGGTGGGCGATAATATGCTGCCAGCTATAATCGAGCCCAGGCTTTCGCTCCCCATAGTACGAAGTCAATGGCTCGGGAGTCCCCTTCCGAGCCCATTGCCATTTCACTGCCCCAGTACGCATAAATACAATATGCCAATCGAATGGCTTGGCATGGCTAGTGTTCCCTGGCACACTAGAGGCTATAAGCACCTCGCTATCAGCCTTAGGGTTTGATGTACGATATACTTTCTTTGTTCTTAAAGTGGCGAAGGAAGGAATAGACGTGGCTGATGTGGACAAACGGAAGGAGTTCTACCAGAAATATGGGATCAGTTGCAAGGGCAAGTTTTTGACTGGCACTGAGTTCAGCACGTATTGTCATCGTCTTGGTTTCATCAAGGATGTCATCGAATCTGCCAAGGCCAGGTTTGCCTCGCTGCTGGGTTGGACTGAATACCCAGATTGGTATCAACACCAACAGAGTATCGCGGACGTCTATGATGAGGACGATACGGAGAAGACTATACTCCAACTAAAGGCTGACAACCCTTGGGGACCCTATGACTTTCATGGGGAAACGTACCGTGATTCGCAGCATATGACGTACGTGCAAAATCATCACCAGACACTTAGGCAACACGGAGCGCCTGATTTGGAAACCAAGTTTCTGATGTGGATGTTAATCAAATCGTCCAACCAATTCTACACTGCACGCTTCGATGAGGTCATGAAGAGCATGTTGAAAGCAAAACGATGGAGGCGCGTTGATTCCAAGGAAGGAAGGGCTACGGACCGGAGTGTGAATAAGCCATCGCAGGATCGAGCATGCATACTTACAAGACTCTTGTGGATTGCGCTGGTGAGTTAGTCCTCACAAGTATTTTTTTGTAAGTTGCAGGATTTCAAGTGCTAATGAGAGTTATGTTTGCTATGCAGCCACGCGTATGATCTTGTGCTACATTCAGGTAAACGTTATTGGACACGAAGTGGGAACTGATTCCGCGCGATCGAGATGTCATCAGACCTGAGACAGGTCGTCATCGTCATTTCGCCGGATCCGAGGTGCCACCGCTGCGAGGTGCACATGGTAAAGCTGCGAACGGAAGGTCAAAGGCAAAGGGGAAGGCAAAGGGTTTAAGATTTAGCGGCAGTAGGAATAGTTTTCAGAAGCATATGAAAAATATTCTAGTGCTTCTGAAAACTATTCCTACTTCTTCTATATCCTAAACCCTTTGCCTTGCCTTTTACTGCTGCACGCGACCGGCAAGCATCTTTGAAACTTCCGAGTTTCAAAGATGCGTTTTGTATTTTGGGTGCACCCTAAAATTACAAAACAGCCGAGCGCTTCCCGTTTGTGCGGGATATTCACATTTATTCCATGGCATATTTCATATGAAATATACACATAAGCACGAAGGCATCGGCCACGCATCTTTGAAACTAACGAGTTTCAAAGATGCGTTTTTGGTCATTTGGGTGCGCATACCCAAATAACAAATCAGCCGAGCGCTTCCCGTTGGCGTGGGGTACCCAACGCTTGAATGTTGAATATTCATTATAATATGAGTTAGCATGCGAGGTTGCGAAGGCATCGGGACAGAATCTACGAAACTGTCCTATGCCTTTGCCTTTGGGTTTGGGTTCGGACGTACCCAAACCCAAAGATGCCAAACAGCCGAGGGCTTCCCGTGCGTCCTAGCGCACGAAACTTGGCACAAATACTGCCAAGATACATATCTTTAAGTTACCTGAAGCTCAAGGCTTCAAGTTACTTGTGCGCGAAACGCGCAATTTATTTCTAAGGCAGATGTTTTGGGTTTGGGTTCGAACGTGACACCCAAACCCAAAGATGCCAAACAGCCGAGGGCTTCCCGTGCGTCCTAGAGCACGAAACTTGGCACAAATACTGCCAAGATACATATCTTTAAGTTACTTGAAGCTCAAGGCTTCAAGTTACTTGTGCGCGAAACGCGCAATTTATTTCTAAGGCAGATGTTTTGGGTTTGGGTTCGGGTTCGAACCCAAACGCAAATATGCCAAACAGCCGAGGGCTTCCCGTGCGTCCTAGAGCTCGAAGCTTGGCACAAATACTGCCAAGGGATATATCTTTAAGTTACCTGAAGCTCAAGGCTTCAAGTTGTCGCAAACGCGTGTGTATGATGGTACGAACATTCTCGGAATCGAGCAACCTTAACACTCGCGGCTGATCATAAGTTCGTCATTAACATTCACTGGTGCCGGTAACTGTTCAAGCAATTCTCAACACAGCACAAGATCGTAGGGCTACAATTTTTTTAAAATTCTGATATTCTGAGATCGAACGCTAAGCTCTTTCATACAAGCCCAGATTTCCAACATGAAAAAGTATGAAAACAGCAGTAAAACATATCCGTCAAAATTGATATAATAACCACAAAATACGAATTATTGCGTACAAAAGCTGTGAGCAGAACTGTCTTAGCACTCTAGCACTGGCACGCGAACAGCCACCTAGTACTTGCGAAGCAAAACAATAATGAGTCCACTAGCCTGACCTACGGTCAGAGCTTACTTATATCTCAATGCTCTGTCACATTTCCCAAAACTGTAACGGGTTCTAGCCCTTAAATCTTCATCTGGCCAATGGAAAGTCATTATTCCATGCCATTCTGATTGACACGTCAGCGGCAAAGGAGTCACTGCCATCTTCATCTTATCATTCCCTGGTCATTCGATAGTGACCATATCTTTTCTGGCAGGTCTGCATCTCTCAGATGGTCATCTTAGCAAAGCCTGGCATGCTGTCACCACTGTCATGCGTGTCACCAGCTGAACAAACCCGGCGCGGTACCATGAGAAGCCGGCGTTTGTTACAGCTGTCGCAAACGCGTGTGTATGATGGTACGAACATTCTCGGAATCGAGCAACCTTAACACTCGCGGCTGGTCATAAGTTCGCCATTAACATTCACTGGTGCCGGTAACTGTTCAAGCAATTCTCAACACAGCACAAGATCGTAGGGCTACACAATTTTTAAAGTTCTGATATTCTGAGATCGAACGCTAAGCTCTTTCATGCAAGCCCAGATTTCCAACATCCCCCATCTGTAGCTGCTGCGTGCAGTAGCACAGACTCAAATATGGGCTTGTTCAGCATACTGGGTCGTATCACCATCTGCCATGAACTTACCCAAACTGAAAGTGAACATACCAATGCCTTCACCTTCTCCACCCTGTAACATCCTGGCTCTGACCAGCGGATTCTTGAACACCAAGACCCACATACACCTGCGGCCAATAGGTCCATGTTCCAGATGCCCAATCACATGCAAGCGTCCCGTCTGACTCAATCGTCTGAAGTACGCAGCCCTGCTCTCGGTCATGTCTGTCAAGTAGTAAGATGGAACGTGGACACATGCCACCACACGACTGGCCATCACTGCCAATGGAAACGCGATATCCAGCGCTGCAAACCAAGGTGAAGTCACCACTGCGTCACAGACACCATACTTCTCCTTCCATATGCGATAGTTACCTGGCTGAAGTGCGTCATGCGCCTCAGACCAACCCAACTGAGAGTTCCAGTCATTATTCATAAATCTCAACTGCGGCCATTGCTCCACCATCACCTCACTGATGACCCCAGTACCTGCCCATGGGTCCCACACGCCATCGACGGACTTCCAGTCCACCTCTGTCGCCAAACGCCTCACCTCGGAGGGCACTGTGATGACCAGTTCAAGCCCCCACTGCAGTGCGCTAGCTTCTCTCACCTGAGCCTTGGTCATGTGTCTCAATTCTCCTCGCCTTTCAACTTCTTCTTCAGCCAACGCAGGCACAAGAGGTGCATCCCTCAGCTGCCTTGCCCTTGCCTTCTGTTCCCGATATTTCTTGCTCAGCACCGTGCGATGCCCCTCATTCCAGTGCCCTGGCATGAAGATCTGCACGGCCTCAGAGAGCTTGTCCTGTCTTCCCCAATCAATCTGATCTGGCATGCCCAAGAACATGTCCTTCTCTTTCAATAGCATCTCCCTTGATGAGATGGCATGCCATGGCTGAAATTTGTCTCCCTTCACCACACGACGGGGACCCACGTCTGCTGGCAGCAGGCGCATTTCTGCAGACAGCTTCTCGTTCAATTGCTGCTCCTTCATGCCCAGTCTGTCCTCCAGGACACCATTCGAGAATGTGGTCGAAGTCGTGTCGCTGCAGCTTGCTTTTTTCCCCAAGGTTGTGCGCAATCCTGGAGACTTCCGACGCTCTCTCCGCCCAGTATTCATCCCGAGTGTAACCAGGATTGCAACACATGTAGAACCAACACCCTAAAAATGATACAAACAACCCGGTGTCGAGAGCACGCCCTCCAGATATGAACTGAACGCCATACTTGGCAGACCCTGTCTCGTGAATAACACGGCATTGGTACTCGATAAACTCGAGCGGATACCATATCAAGAGGTACTTCAGGAACTTTGTCTCCAGCACTTCCTGAGGCAAAGATGACAAGTCTAGTATTGGTGGGGACTCTCTGAGCCAACCGTCCTGTGCTCGCTGGTCTGCTATGATATGCGTAATATTGTTGGTCCACACTACCTCATATTTGCCAGCGCATTTCTCCAACACCGGTGCAGCGTCAGCAGGAGGATCATCCTCTGCAGCGTCTTCGCTGGCGAGGGTCGTGGTTACCCGACTGCCTTCCAACTCGGCAAGTCGACGACGACGTTCAGAAAGAGGCAAAGAGGATTCCTCTGTGGAAAGAACGAACGAACGCATAGCGCTTTTCAGTGACGGAAGGGAAAACAAAAAGTCGCGTAAACGACCGGAAGCTTCGTTGTTCGCACATACAATACATACCTTCGTCGCTGGATTCATCTTCTCCGTCAGTGACGTCAGGGATCGAACCCTCCTGGTCACTCTGTGCACTGTCGCTCTTCTCATCGTCCTCGAGATCACTCGCTGACAAACATTCGTCCTCGTTTTCATCATCAGACTGAGTTGACTGACCAGGCGCTCCTGCCCTCTTGCGTCTCGAATGGGCAGCCTTCCTCTTGCCAGGAACTATTGGCCAGGGCCCGGCCAGATACTTCTTAAGAAACTCCTTTGCACACTTCTCAGTGGTGCCATCGCTGAAGTCCACGTCCCATCTATCTTTGCTCGAGTGTGGGGAATAATAATACTTTTGAATAACACCTTCGAAAAACTCAGGGACCCCAGACTTTTCCCGTGCCACAGCAGAGCGCCACTTAGAGTTGAAAGCAACTGCGTGTGCTTTCACTTCTATGCCTTCGAGCAAAGCACCTTCAGTCGCTCGGCGACTACTCGTCCCCATACCCGATAAGGTAAGTACAGTGTCACGCACGCATACATGGCAGGTCCCACTGAGAATTTCTCGAGAATCTCGTGAAATGATTGAGAAATGTGGAAAATTCAACCATTTCATTTCTCACCGAGAATTTCTCCATGCATTTCGTTTCTCACCGAGAACTTCTCCATCCATTTCGTTTCTCACTAAGAATTTCAATATTATCCCGGTGGCAATTCCCATTTCCTACTAGGACTTCCACTTTCCTAGTGAGAATTCCCATTCTTCGGTGTGAATTTCCATTCTTTGGTGTGAATTCTCATTGCTCGGTGGGATTTCTCGTTTCTCAATGGGAATTGCAGCTCCGCACCAGGAATTTATGCATTTTGATGGAAGATTCCGTTTCTCATTGAGAATTCCCATTGGGAATGTCAACGTTTCACCCCCAGATTTCCCGCGCGCGCGGGAAATATGTCATCGTCATACGTACCAAGTTTTCTTCCCACCTGATTTCCGGCGCGCGCGAAATATGTCATCGTCATACACGTACCAGTTTTCTTCCCACCCCCGGATTTCCAGCGGCGCGAAATATGTCATCGTCATACGTACCAAGTTTTCTTCCACGCACCCCCGGATTTCCCGGCGGAAATATGTCATCGTCATACACGCACCAAGTTTTCTTCCGCACCCCGTTTCCAGCGCGCGCGAGAATATATCAACGTCATACACGTACCAAGTTTTCTTCCACTTTTGATTTCCCGCGGCGAAATATGTCATCGTCAAATTTTCAATTTTCTCGTGAAAATTCCAATTTCTCGGTGGGATTTCACGATTCTCCGTTTGAATTCTCGTTTCTTCGTGTGGTATCTTAGTGTAAATTCAAATGAATATGAAAAAGCTTGAGAAATTCAAATAACTTGAAATAAATTCAAACAAATTGAAAATATTCAAAATTATTTTGGATTAACTCGAAAAGATGAAAGCACATTGATACATTCTTATCAACTCCAATAAACTAGAATCAATCCGAATCAAATTGAATAAATTCCGAATAATTCGAGTAAATTTAAATAAATTCGGATTAATTCGAATAAATACGAATAAATTCGGAAAATTTTAAAGAAATTCGAATAAAATCGAATAAACTGGAATCAATTCGAATAAATTCGAACAAATTCGGATAAATTCGAAAAAATTCGAATATATCCGAAAAAATTCGGAAAAATTCGAAATAATTCGAATAAAATCAGATAAATTCGAATAAAATCAGATAAATTCGAATAAATTCGAACAAATTCGGATAAAATCGAATAAATTCGAATAAATTTGGATAAAATCGAATAAATTCGGATAAAATCGAATAAATTCGGATAAAATCGAATAAATTCCGATAAATTCGGATAAATTCGGATAAATTTAATAAAA
This sequence comes from Cymbomonas tetramitiformis, assembly GCA_001247695.2. Taxonomy (NCBI): domain Eukaryota; kingdom Viridiplantae; phylum Chlorophyta; class Pyramimonadophyceae; order Pyramimonadales; family Pyramimonadaceae; genus Cymbomonas; species Cymbomonas tetramitiformis. The sequence continues at coordinate 26,149 of LGRX02016537.1, forward strand.
TTCGAATAAATTCGATTAAATTCGAATAAACTCGAATAAATCCGAATAAATTCGAACAAACTCGGGTAAATTCGAATAAATTCGAATAAATTCGAACAAATTCGAAATAATACGAAATAATTCGAAATAAATTCAGATAAATTCGAATAAATTCGGATAAATTCGAATAAATTCGAACAAATTCGGAAAAATCGAGTAATATCGGATAAAATCAAATAAATTCGAATAAATTCGGATAATCTCGGATAATTTCGATAATTTCGATAAATTAGAATAATTTCGGATTATTTGCAACGGTAAATTCGAATAGATTCGGATTAATTAGAATTGATTCGAATATATTCGTATTAATTCGAATAACATGTTGAAATAATAATAATAATGATAATAACAATCACTTCGAATAAATTTTGAATAAATTCCGAATAATTGGAATAAATTTGAATAAATTCCGAATAATTCGAATAAATTTGAATAAATTCCGAATCATTCGAATAACTTCGAATAAATTCAGATTATTTCGACTAAATTCGGAATAATTGCAATAATTTCGAATACAATCGAATTAATTGGAATAAATTCGAATAAATTCGAATAAATTCGAATATATTCGAATGATTCGGATTAAATTCGAATGAATTGGAATAAATTGGAATAAATTCGGATTAATTGGAATAAATTCGATTAAATTCCATTTCAAATGTAGCCATGCCCGGGGGAATGCCAATGACGGATGCCTTTGATATACATTGAAATGTTCAACCATGAGTGTGTATAGGAAGTGCTTGTGTATTTTGAATGAATATGATGAACCAAGTGATGCTAGATGCCATATATAGCTATTGCTTGTGAGCAAGAGCCGAGGAAACAGTTGAGGTGTGGGCAGCCAGGAAGTCGGTTGCGCACCACGGTCTGAGGCGGGCATTGCACGTGCTGACGGCTGCGGAGCAAGCTGGGTGACTTGTGTAGATGTAGGACTTGGCATGGCTGCATTTGAAATCAAGCATGGCCCAGCTCTGCAAGGAACAACTTAGAATATCCATTACTTTTACACATGTCGTGTGATGACGGATGCCTTTGATATACATTGCCATGTTCAACCATGAGTGTGTATAGGATGTGTCGGTGTATTTTGAATGAACATGATGAATCAAGTGATGCTAGATGCCATATAGCTATTGCTTGCGAGCAAGAGCCGAAAAAACAGTTGAGGTGTGGGCCGCAAGGAAGTCGGTTGCGCACCACGGTCTGAGGCGGGCATTGCATGTGCTGACGGCTGCAGAGCGGGCTGGGTGACTTGTGTAGATGTAGGACTTGGCATGGCTGCATTTGAAATTGAATTTAATCGAATTTCTTCCAATCAATCCGAATTTATTCGAATTTATTCCAATTCATTCGAATTTATTCAAATTTATTCCAATTCATTCGAATTTATTCAAATTTATTCCAATTAATTCGAATGTATTCGAAATCATTGCAATTATTCCGAATTTATTCGAAATAATCTGAATTTATTCGAAGTTATTCGAATGATTCGGAATTTATTCAAAGTTATTAGAATTATTCGGAATTTATTCAAATTTATTCGAATTATTCGGAATTTATTCAAAATTTATTCGAATTGATTTTTATCATTATTATTATTATTTCAACATGTTATTCCAACATGTTATTCCACATACGAATATATTCGAATTAATTCCAATTAATCCGAGTTTATTCGACTTTATTGCAAATAATCCGAATTTATTCTAATTTATCGAATTTATCCGAACTTATTTGAATTTATTTGATTTTATTCGATGTTATCCGAATTTATTCGAATTTATTCGATTTATCCGTATTTATTCGAATTTATCCGAATTTATTCGAAATTTATTCGAATTTATCTGATTGTATTCGAATTATTTCGAATGGGTCCGAATTTATCGAATTTATCCGAACTGATTTGAATTTATTTGATTTTATCCGAATTTATTCAAGTTTGTCCGAATTTATTCGAATTTGTTCGAATCTATTCGAATTTATTCGAGTTTATCCGAATTTATTCGAATTTATTCGGATTTATTCGATTTATTCGAATTTATTCGAGTTTATCCGAATTTATTCGGATTTATTCGATTTATTCGAATTTATTCTGATTTATTTAAATTTATCCGAATTAATCCGAATTTATTCGAATTTATTCGAATTTATTCTGATTTTTTCAAATTTATCCGAATTTATTTGAATTTATTCGAATTTATCTGATTTTATCCGAATTTGTTCGAATTTATTAGAATTTGTTCGAGTTTATTCGAATTTGTTTGAATTTATTTGATTTTATCCGATTTTATTCGATTTTATCCGATTTTATTCGAATTTATTCGAATTTATCTTAATTTATTCGAATTATTTCGAATCTATCCGAATTTGTTTGGATTTATTCGAATTTATTCGAATTTACTCGAGTTTATTCGAATTTATTCGAATTTATTTAAATTTATCCTAATTTATTCGAATTTACTCGAATTAATCCGAATTTATTTGAATTTATTCGAATTATTCGGGATTTATTCCATTTGATTCGGATTGATTTTAGTTTATTGGAGTTGATAAGAATGCATCAATGTGCTTTCATTTTTTCGAGTTAATCCGAAATAATTTTGAATATTTTCAATTTTTTTGAATTTATTTCAAGTTATTCGAATTTCTCAAGCTTTTTCATATTTATTTGAATTTACACTAAGATACCCCGCACACGAAGAAACGAGAATTCAAACGGAGAATCGTGAAATCCCACCGAGAAATTGGAATTCTCACGAGGAAATTGAAAATTTGACGATGACATATTTCCCGCGCGCGCGGGAAATCTGGGGGGGGGTGCGTGGGAAGAAAACTTAGATGCAATTATGACGATGACATATTTCCCGCGCGCGGGGAAATGCAGAGAGGAGTGCGTGGGAAGAAAACTTGAGTACGGGTATGACGATGACATATTTCCAGCGAAATGCAGGGGGGTGCGTGGGAAGAAAACTTGGTCACGGTATGACGATGACATATTTCCTTTTAATCAGAAGTGCGTGGGAAGAAAACTTGAATGCAATTGTGACGATGACATATTCCAGCGGCGCGCCAAGCGTGGGAACAATGCAATATGTTTTGATGACATATTTCTGTAGCCTTGCGAAAAAGCGATGCGTGGCTTGAGTGCGGGTATGACGATGACGCCATTTCCTTTGGCGGCGCAGAAATGCAGGGTGCGTGGGAAGAAAACTTGGTACAGGTATGACGATGACATATTTCCCGCGCGCGCGGGAAATCTAGGGGGTAGGTGCGTGGGAAGAAAACTTGGTACAGGTATGACGATGACATATTTCCCGCGCGCG